>JABMBR010004129.1:0-26587 GCA_018881525.1 Meteorus sp. PSUC_FEM 10030008
ACGGGATGGTATAGCGGTTGCGTTCGTCCACCTTTGTCACCCTCTCTTTGAGCTCCAGCCAATCCAAGCCAGCTTGGAAGCAGAAGCACAAACGAGAGTGAAAGAAATAGACAGATCGAAAGTGAGGATGTGAGCTTGTCTGTATACGAAACACGTGATTCTTGCACTATTCTGGTCGTACAATGATAGTCAATACAATATGAAAAGGAATACTATATGATAGGAGAATAGAAATATTGAAGAAAGAACTTGTGGAATGCCCCAGTCAATCAAAATCTGGGTTGAGGGGAATTGATTACGAATAAAACGACGCAACACCAAAATCGAGTTGCTTCTGCCTTTTCATTCAATTCCTGCAGCTTTAACTTTGTAACGTGGACAATTGCTCACACACCACCGAAGATATACTAAATTTTTGTCAGGCGAACCAACAACGCTTAAAACTCCGCCACATATCTTTCTTATGCTTCGTTTGTCGTTCATATCGCGTTATAAAAATAGAAAAACAAATCTACTCCAATCAATATGAAACCAACTGTAATACGAAATTTTGGGCCCATAGATACATACACGAATTTGAGTCTGCTCATTGGTTTTTCCAATCTGCTTCGGGGCTCTGTAGTGTTTATGTTCTTTTTGAACCCAACTAGACACATTGGGTCTATGTAAAAACAATACATTGGTTTTAATATTTTTCATTCTTTAGCAAAATATAAAAATATGTAGATGCATATAAATATGAATGTATTTTTACGTGTCCATTATCATGCAGATAAATATGGACGAATAATCTAAGCATACAACAAAAAAAGAAGAGTTCGTTTTTTTTTTGCTACTAACTCATTCTCGGAATTCAGTAGGGGAAATATGAACACACGATAGATCATAATGGCAGAGTAAAAACATTCGTATTCGGAATAAGTAATATAAACCTAAATGAATTTTTCTATGAGAATGCGCACAGCAGAGGAGTCAAAAAATTTCTCACCTTTTCTTCTAATAGTAATGATTATTTTTGTTTTGCAAACAATGATATTTCATCAATCAGTGAGATAAATAACTACTTCGCAGTTTGAACCTCGCGCGTAACACTTGCGACGTCATTATTTATCTTATCGACTAAAAAAAATTGTGAGCAATTTTCTGAAAGTGATATGCCAAAAAATTGCTCACAACTTGCTCATTCCATATATGTAATTGCTCAACCGCTACCATGAATCGTTAACTCATTAATCGCAATTGAAAATATAATTGCGCCGCAATAATGACGTCACAATTTGTACGCGTGGTGTTCAAACCGTAAAGTAATTATTTATCTTATCGACAAAAAAAATTGTGAGCAATTTTCATAAAGTTATATGCCAAAAAATTGCTCACAATTTGCTCATCTCAAATATACAATTGCTCTACTGTGATCATGAATCGTTTATTAATTAATCGTAAATGAAAATACCGAAATTTGATGACGCCATTATCAAATTGTGTCGCGATAATGACGTCACATCTTTTAAGCGCGGGCTTCAAACCGCAAAGTGATTATTTATTTTATTGATTAATAAAAAATCATTTTCCGCGAAAAAAAGTTACCATTAATATTAGAAAAAAAGGTGAGCAATTTTTTGATTCCAAATACGATGAGAATAAGTCCATAGAATTGGAGATAATCGGGAATTAAATTTCAGTATTTTCAATCACGATTTATTAATCAACGATCAATCATACAGGTAGAGCAAATGTATATTTGAGGTAAGCAAATTGTGAGCAATTTTTTGACATATAACACTTCAAAAACAATTAATAGTCAGCGTCAACTTGTTTACGGTCCACACGTATGGGGTGAGTTCAGTGCTGCGTCTGGTAAGCGAATGAGAGTGAGTCTAGGTACACTCCACAGGGCACCTAGGCTCGGAGTGGCGCTGCAGTGTATTGGGGCGATCGACGCTCTACCTAGCGCCAGGAATAAGTATCGTGTGAGCAGGGGCGCCACAAATTCTATTCCATTTGAATTATACAAATCGAACAATCATGATGTCGACGAATATTAGATAAGAACCAGACATTACGATATGTTATCTTTTATCATAATCCGGTGATAAGAAAAAGAAATTTAATGACAGAGCTCGATCATGAATCATTACACAGAAGTAATGAATATGGATGAATCACTTCCTCAAGAATAGTTCTTCAACTCGTGCAATTGCCATCTTTAATGTATTTGAAATGCCATTCTTCGTTGTCATTGTGGGACATATTTTTCAAACATGTCTGACTTGCCACTGTGGAGTAAATGCTGTTCAATTTTGGTATGAGTACCGATTGGCAAAAAAATAAACAGTAGGCGAATGGATATTTCTCTTTATATTTCTGTTCATTAATCCTATCACTTACATTAATAAGATTAAGTATAAAATTCTCTTCAACAGGAATACAGATTTATATTTGTAGGCATAGCAATAACATCATGTCAAACTCTCTTCGTTCATATCTTCGACGTCAGACAATATAACTGCCTCATTCAAAATGTACAGATCGCTCCAGTATTCGGAATTGAACCAAAAAAATTTCGTTATACACTTGAATATTGTCATTTTTCCTAATCGAAGTGAGATCAATGCTGCATTTATACACGAGACACAAAGAATTCTATAGCAGCAGTTTATCCTCTCCATAGAACTGGAAGTATCATCGCTATCTATGTTAATGAAATTGGTATAACTCAAACAGCGCCATATTCTTCACTTGAAGGTGATTCATCACTTGGCAAGGGCCTAAGTGGTCTTGGTGGTCTGGGTGGCCTATGATGATGATGGTGATGGTGGTGATGATGATGATGAAGTGAACCGGGTCTTCTAGGAGGTGCCGGTGGATGATTACCGAAAGCCACGTCATCACCCTCTTCACTGCTTGGCGATGGTGAATGTGTCCGATCTTCTTGATCTTGAAGGAGCTGTCGGAACTCTTGTATCGATTCATTTAATGACCATAATTGCGATAGCAATGAGAGATCCAATTGACGGAGCCCAAACTACGAATACAAACGAACATTATTACTAATCAATTTCGTACCAGACTATTATCATATTCTTTTGCAATTATTGGACATACCATTTCTTTCCTTAGTATGGCCAATTGTGTATCCAGTGTTGTTAATTGGCGTCCAGACGGTGATGGTTTAGATGTAGATGGTTGAACGTTTTTCCCACCTTTCACAGTTTTACTCGAAGATCTCGCAGGTGGCGGCGGTGGTTCACCACGTGTCTCATTCAGGTTGAATCCACTAAGACTTCTGGGCAATGGTGGTAATCCTTGAATTGACGACATTGCTATTCGTTGACATATGCTGCAATGAAAACCGTAAACATAATAAGTCATTAAAGATGCGCGGACACATCGATCGTATAATTTTGGTAGCCCGAATTACTGTACATTGGTGTCAGTGAACCATCTCAGTACTGTCATACTAATCATGTTCCCTTTTACAGATAAATAGCACTTGGTACAAACAAGAGCATCGAGATGGCTGAAATGAAAATATTATAGAAAGGCGTTCCTCTGACTCGTGAAATAGCCGATATGCTAATCGAATAATGATGATTATTCGAAAGTGCTATTCATCTCTTCTATCATGAACTAACACTCCAGATACAACACGCATTCTACTCATTGTTCTGTTAAAACATAAGTGAGCGTACAGCACGCGATATCATAGGAAATACACGTTGTTGGTGTAATGTGAATGTGTCGATCGTGTATACCTGGAAAAATCAAGGTGGCACCGTGACTTTCTTTCATCTTGATTATAATTCTGTTCCTCATTAGCGACATCTGTCATGAGATCATCACCAGGCAATGTTATTTTCGTCGAAGAATAACGGATTCCCGCTTCGAGCCAATCTTGATGTTGTATATTGTCTTTATTGTCTGCATTGATGGCAGCTTTACGCTCTGATTTGTCGACAACTACGACAGTCGCACAATTGTCCTTGATAATAGATGTAATTGCGGGTGGTATTGTCTGAGTGCCAGATAATTTCCCCGCAGCGGCTTTGAAGATATTTTCACATTTTGTTATAAAGTCATGTGATCTTGCTTTTGTTTGCAATTTCGTAGAATTGGTTTCAACAATTATACTTTTCTCTAATGTCTCCGGTCTTAGATTATTCTGTGGGAGTGAGTTGTCATTCATCAACAATTTATCATTTGTCTTATCAGATTCTCCAACTATTATATCCTTTGAATCAGGAAGCCTCACAGTCGGCAACCCACAATCACTTGTAACAACATCCTTTCGGTCTGCCGCTGATGATGTTATCGTATCTTCAACATTTGCAGTTGGATAAGTTGTTGGCGCAACTCGTTCACAGAATGATGCGATATTTTCACTATTATTCTCACTGTTGAGTTGTGCCACCGGTTGTTGCTGCTGCCTTTCCCGCCGATTTTCATTTAATAGTACCGATGTCGTTATTGTCCTTTCACTCTTGCCAGAACATTCCTGTTGTGTTTTCACCACAACTGGTTTGGTTGACTCGTTATTACTATTGCCACATCCATGAGTAACTTGCTTCACATCTTTAACCGATTCATAGACAACAGTGCGACCTTTAGCTGGAGTATTCGGCTTGTCATTGGGACGCCACGGTTGAGTATTGGGTGGCGGTGGTGCTTGACGAGTGGGATATGGCAATTTCGCAGTACGTTTTAATGCCTCAGCGACAACCTGTCTACTTGGTCGTGGTGGTACTGGTGGTGCATGTGGCCGCTGCATTGCCGCGAGCTTCATCGCTTATTACTATTTACAATTCTATTTTCAACTGGATTTACTTATCCCTTTTGTTTTCAACAATTCCCTTTCTCTACGGATCTCAACTGATCCCGTGCTTGCGGTCGACATGCACATTGATACGCCTTGATTACATCATATAGCATGGAATTTCTGTTATTATACATAATAACGATGATATAACATTTTACAATTACAAATTGAATCACCATTCACATTTCTATATTGCAAAACTCTACACCATTGCAATAACTCAGAGTCAATCGTTGCGAAATGTCTTGAACTTCAATCGAAGTTTTATCATATACATCCGTATTGCCACGATTAATCACACTCCTTTTCTTCCTTGTTATATTTCCGCCTACGCGTTATGTCTCATCACACTTCACATTAGTGGTTGGCACAATCAGATAATCGAGTTCAATATTGAGAATGCAACGAGAAAGAACTATGTGATTCGTAAAAAATCCACATAACAATAAAAACCCCTATGCGTCGTTAGATAAATGAATATAAACCTATCTATGCATAAATTTCAGAATCAGATCCGAGATTCAACTAGTGAGATGTTGAATTAAACGCAATTGACAATCAAGATTTATGGTATAAAATTCTCGCGTCCTTTCTCACGTTTATTATTTCACATCTTATTTCTCCTTTCTTTATCTATTTTCATCTCACTCACGCTCCCGTGCTCTCACTTGTGTTCGGCGGAGTTTATTCTCACGTTAACATTGGAGCGACGGCCGCGGACTGACTGTGCGACCCCACAAACATCCTTTGCACGTTCAACCAAGCCACGTGACTTTCTACCACAAATCGAGAGTCGGCTCACGGTGTAGAGTATAAAGCCATCGTAGAGTAGTAAATGGAGAACTATACACGCCGCTCTACCTTTGCACAGGTATACACGTAATTTATCTGTGTGTCTGTGGCCGTGTGGGAATGTATCATAGTATTATTCCTTGTCTCTATATATTGGGCGACGTTGCGTGAAACTGGTGTGTTGGTAATCACGATACCAACAACCACAGATATATGTATTTATATATCGCGTGAGAGAGTTGGTCGCGTTGCTCTAACAAAGATAAAAGGAGAATAAAAATGAAAAAAATGAGTACCGAGGGAGAAAGAGGTGAAAAGTGGAATGGGTATGGAAACATCTAAGAAACAGAGGCTAAGCTATTGATGTACATATCTATATTCCTTCGGCATCATGTACAATGGTGTATGCAATTGTATTGTTTTCTTTTCTTTTGTTTTCACTGACTCGCCCTTTTCATACAAGATTAATGTACCTGGCGAACAGGTACTCGCAGGAGAATCAATATTAGACTCTTTCAAGCATTCGTAAAATCAGTTACAAAAAATAATCACCATGATTTATATCACCTCACCTGATTGTATGGTCTGCGTGCGTTAATGAAACAGTATGAGAAGAACCTCTGTTTATCTTGATTACTCCTTAAACTTCCATTCCTGTCTACACATTGGACACAAGCTACTTGTTTGCTGCGAGTGTAGCCACTTCATGATGCAATGGATATGGAAGCAGTGTGAGCATTGTCCCCATACTATTGAACAAAAGATGCTATATGTATCTGTTTTTCTTGATTTGTTTGAACACGAGTTGACCGGGCCATGAGAAAATACTGAATAAGAAAGATGTCAATGCCAACGCTGTTCTTTACAGCGGATAATATGAGACTAGACACGCCAACTTCCAAACATAAATGCATGACTAACACTTGTCTACTACACGGTATGTGTCAGTTTGGATCGATAATTTATTTCTTTCATGCGCAAGCCCGAAGTTTCTGTTCATCATTGATACTATGACTGAAGATATTTCTGTATCCAAATCACTTTGATAGTAATCATGACTATCACATGGTTATTAAATTAATAGGTTCCATAGCCATGGAAATTTTTTTTCTTTCTACTCAGAAGCCTTGGTCATTATAAATAATTGTCTGGACTTTAACACATTATATCATGTAGACCTTTACGTACCTAAAGGACAATCATCACCAGGCGTTTTACAATCAGGACAACTCGCATCAAATGGCATACGACAAATACCACAATTATCATCATTAGCGATCCATCTCCAAGTAGCAACACCGGTCCAGCCTTGTCAACGGAAAAAATGTTATTCAATTTCTGTTTATGATTATGAAGTTCAGCCAATGTTCATTTTTCTTCTCATCTATTCCTTGTCTGATAATGACAGTATATTCACTTACTTTTTATTGTGACTTTCATGATTGAAAGCGGATGAGTAAATTTACTTGTGAAGTTACAGGATGAAAATTCGTGAACGAAGATTCGTCTCTTCAATAATTAATAATTGGTATTTTTAGGTTAGAATTAATTTCCGGATATTTTTTTTTCACACAATTCGAATAGCTCGTATTCAAAAATGAAGAGACGACTATGCTCCAATGTGATTGCGGTACCAACGCTTGTAACGACGCTGTCAGGAATTTCAGACGAATTATTTTTATGGGTCGACGAATCTGCGAGTGCGATCTGGTCTGTTGAACCGATATGGATACAAAAATCCTACATATAAATATCTCTAATTACCTGAGCAATCGGTCGATACCTTTACCCGAATTGATACTTTTTACAAGTCAATGGAACAATTGTGATAATTATGTACTGATGAATATTTATTTTGAAAAAATGTTTCGCGCTTTTGCATTCAAACGGCAGCGCCGCACCGGCATCACCCAGATGAAATGAGTCAGTTCGACTGTAGGTTAGAGTGACACCCATTGGAATGTCATATGCGATCATCGAATCCATATTGTTTGTTTTGATCATGAAATCCACGCGGTGTTGCAATTGTCAATTCATATCTGTAAATCTCATGTTCTATAGTTATTGTTTTGGACACGACAATCAAAACACGTGACTGATTTTACCGAATTCTATACGATATTGTCTTATAAATTAGTGAATAATGCACTTATACCTGTATATATACTTTTTCAGATTGCACTAGATAATGGAATTGATAGTTAGTGTTTTATTAATTTCAAGTGGAGATGATGAAATTCGCACATGCATGGCGACACTAAACTTAGTTTGAATTCCTAGAACAAAACAAGGAAAATGGATCTGAAACTTGATTCGCGGAAAATCCTACTGGCATGTATTCCAATGTATATCGGCAATTAAATGTCGACATTGCCGATCAAATTATAGTTTTTCTTGATAATGAGGTACGGAGAGTGAACAATTATATCTACAGTCCTACAATTTGCAACGTAGAATCCAGATAACACGACTACGATCATCAATGATGATATTTCCACATTAGAACTCTGACTTTGAATAGAGTGAAAACTGGAAATTTTGTTTGTAAATTGGTAATCGAGTAGAAATACGTGAAAAACATCGAACGAAACGATGGACAAGTTTTGCGGTTCCCGTTTTTGGGTGAGAACTATTGAATCGTCTTCTATGTGTCTAGATAAACAATGCAGATGGTAACATGAATTTTTTATTTGCGATAGGATGAAGATTTAACTTGGAATACAGCCGACCCAGACTTAACACCATGCTTTCAAAATACTGTGCTTATATGGGCACCGTGCATATTTCTGGGTACATTTTCTTTCCTTGAAGTTCATTATCTCGTACACAGTAAGAGGAGAAATATACCATACTCGTGGAAATTTTGTTCAAAGGGCTGTCTAACATTGAGTCTCATAGCACTCAGTATCATTGATTTATCTGTGGCAATCCGAGATAGTTTCCATACAGAGGTCTACAGTGTGAGCTATGTTACACCATGTATCAAAATCATTTCATTCGTGAGTGAAAAAATTTCGTTATGTATATTGAATATGTCAATTATCTCATCACTAGGAATGTCCCTCTAGGTGTGTGCCGCTGCGTTCCTATTTCACAATAAAAGATGTGGAATGCGAACTTCAGGATTATTATTCCAATTCTGGTTTCTTCTTTCCCTTTGTGGTGTCGTACAGTTCAGAAGTTTACTAAAAAATCGAGATGATTCGGTATGTGGATATATTCGATGTAAATTTTCACTGATTTCAAATGATCCATGCACATGTAATGTATCAATTTCAGTCTGAGAGATCATACCCTTTCGTTTCATATATGATCTACTATTCGATGGTTTTGGTAATGTTCCTATTGAACTTTTGGGTGGATGATGAGCCGAAGTTCTCGTTCTATCCTCCAGTAGAAAAGCCTTGTCCGGAAGGAAAAGCCTCATATTTTTCGAGACTTCTTTTCGCTTGGTTCGATCCATTGGCTTATAAAGGCTACAAAAAACCTTTAGAAACTAGTAATCTCTGGTCAATAAATCCTGAGGATGAGACAGCCGAAATCATTTCGCGATTTGATAAATATTGGGATAGAATTGTGAACAAATACCATATGTGAGTACTCATTCTATTACAACATCGATGGATTCTGATATTTAGGTCCAATCATAATTTTTAGATCGAAGATTCCAAGAACGTTATTCAGAGAATCGCGCGAGCATATACCAAATGATCCGAGGAAGAATAAAACTGCTTCAATTTTGTATCCCCTATATATGGCGTTTGGGCCAACCTTTTTATTTGGAGCTATTCTGGAATCTCTGCAGGATGTCATGATATTTATCGGTCCACAATTATTGAAGTGAGTTACAATACAGTGGCGATATCTCACATCTTAAAGCTTGTCACATCAACAGATTACTCATCGAATTTGTGGAAGGATCCGAGCCAGGATGGAAAGGATATTTATATTCTTTACTTTTCTTAGTGACAGCAGTTTTCCAAATGTTAGTACTAGCACAGTACTCGTACCGGATGTCCATGGTAGGATTGCGGATACGTACGGCTCTAGTAGCAGCAATATATCGTAAGGCGTTGAAAATATCGAATGCAGCGAGAAAACAATTCACAGTTGGGGAAATCGTGAACCTAATGTCAGTAGATGCTCAAAAATTTATGGATTTAACACCGTACATTAGTACATTATGGTCAGCGCCAATACAAATTATTCTAGCTCTATACTTTCTTTGGAACGAGCTCGGAATTGCATTGATTTCTGGGTTGATAATAATGGTTACACTCGCTCCAATAAATGCTGTTCTGGCCAGACAAGAACAAAAACTACAAACACAGCAGATGGAAACCAAAGATGAGCGAATCAAATTGATCAATGAAGTTCTGAATGGTATTAAAGTTCTGAAATTATATGCGTGGGAGCCGTCATTCGAACGAAAAATATTGGCTATAAGAACCAAAGAAATACAATTGATAAAGAAGGAAGCTTACATAGATGGTGGGATGGATTTCATTTGGAGTTGTGCACCATTCTTAGTCTCATTTGCATCATTCGCTACTTATGTTTACATTGACAACACTCACGTGTTGAACAATACGAAAGCATTCGTTTCCCTCAGTTTGTTCAACATTATGCAAGTTCCTTTATCAATGTTACCCTATATGATCAGTGCCCTCATACAGGCTTCTGTTTCTGTTAAACGAATCAATACGTTCATGAATGCAGAAGAATTGGATCCAAATGCAGTAGGACATGATCAATTCGAGGAGAAAGCCTTGATAATTGAA
Organism: Meteorus sp. PSUC_FEM 10030008; assembly: GCA_018881525.1. NCBI lineage: Eukaryota > Metazoa > Arthropoda > Insecta > Hymenoptera > Braconidae > Meteorus > Meteorus sp. PSUC_FEM 10030008. The sequence goes on from JABMBR010004129.1 coordinate 10,390, forward strand.
AATGGGATTTTTTCGTGGGATACAGAATCTTCGGATAATCTAACGTTGAAGAATATCAATCTGCAGGTTGAAAGTGGAGAATTGATGGCCATTGTTGGATCAGTTGGATCAGGAAAAAGTTCATTAATATCGGCCTTTCTTGGTGAAATAAATCGTGTATCAGGGCGAGTTAATGTGAAAGGTTCAGTGGCATATGTTTCTCAGCAAGCGTGGATTCAGAATGCAACAGTACAGGAAAATGTGTTATTCGGAAAGACTCTGAATGAAGATTTTTACGCACGTGTAATGAAAGCTTGTGCACTAGAACTGGATATGGAGATGTTACCAGCTGGTGACCAAACGGAAATTGGTGAAAAAGGCATAAACCTATCGGGCGGACAGAAACAACGTCTTGCATTGGCGCGGGCAATATACAGTAATTCGGATGTTTATTTTCTCGATGATCCTCTTAGTGCTGTGGACACACACGTTGGTAAACATATATTTGAAAATGCTATCGGACCCAATGGTTTGCTCCATGGAAAAACTAGAGTACTCGTCACTCATGCAATCACGTATTTACCCGACGTGGACAACGTTTTCGTACTTGATAATGGCGAAATAATGGAAACTGGAACATATGATCAACTGATGGAGAAACGTGGGGCTTTCCGTGATTTTCTGGTTCATCATTTGCAAGAAGGTAATTATTTTCTGATATAAAATGCAAATGCTTGTCACGTAAATGGTTCGTTGCGTTTGCAGTGAAACCTGAGGTCAATGCGTCGGGTGATTCAATGGAGATCGATCCAGAAACCGTATCCACAGTAAGCACTGTTGAACTTCAACAGAAATTGTCGAGACAACTTTCAACATCATCAATGGCGCACAGTGATTCTAGTTCCACGACAAATTTATTAGCAGCACAAAATTTATTGCGACAACAGTCAACTACCAGTCGAGAATCTAATAATCTCGAACACAACACTATTATGAAAAAAGGAAATGTGAAATTTGCAAAAGTTGGGGCAACAATTATTGATGAAGAAAAAAGTGAAATTGGAAATGTAAGTTTTATACCAATGGTAGTGTGAGATGAGTTTGATCGAAATGTGGAACTATTTTCAGGTCAAATTAAAAATATATGCGCACTACTTGAAATCCATCGGTTGGTTCCTGTCGATTTCGATTATTCTTATGTTGGCTGTTCTCCATACACTGGAAACTGGATCATATTTGTGGATTACTAAATGGTCCAATGATAATGCAACGGTGATAAATAATGTGACAAATAAAGCAAAACGAGATATGTATGTCGGAGTTTACGGTGCTTTTGGTTTGGGTCAATGTACGTCATATAGATAATTTTCCATCAATCATGATCATTGTTATGATATTCTCAAATTTGCTTCAGGTATTATGGTACTCGGAGTAACTATCACTTTGGCATATGGATCCGTTAAAGCATCCGATAACTTATTCCGGCAAATGTTGAGTAATATTCTCAAAGGTCCAATGTCATTTTTCGATTGTACACCATGCGGTCGATTGTTGAATCGTTTTGGTGAAGACATCGAAGTTGTTGACAACACCTTGCCTCATCTTCTACGTTATTGGATCACATGTGTCTTTGGAGTATGGTCATATACACATATTTATATGCATGAATGAGATCGAACCATAATCCTTGATCAATTGTGGATCACAAATGATGTTACTATTTGTAGGTGATTGCTACTCTTCTGGTAATCAGTATTTCCACTCCGAAATTCGGTTTCGTCATATTACCAATAGGAGCTCTTTATTATTTCGTTCAACGTTTCTACATTCCAACATCGGGACAACTGAAGCGTTTGGAATCTGTTTCCAGATCACCAATTTATTCACATTTTGGTGAATCAGTAACTGGTATGAATTTTGAATGTTCGAATATAATGTTATCACGATACATATCTTTGATAAGACTCTAAATCTCTATGAATATAATGGCATCATATTTTCTTTAATCATGAAATAGGCGCTCAAACTATCAGGGCTTATGGTGAGCAGGAACGGTTCATTCATGAATCCGAACATCGCGTTAACCAGAACCAAATGTGCAAATATCCAGGCATCATCGCCAATATGTAATTATAACTGGTATTCGAAGCTATGTTCTAAGCACGATTATCGTTCATTTCTAACGTATTTTCAGATGGTTGAGTCTTAGACTGGAAATGTTGGGCAACATGATAGTATTTTTCGCAGCATTATTTGCTATATCTGAACGTGGAACACTGAACGCTGGGCTCGTCGGTTTATCAGTCAGTTTTGCTCTACAAATAACCCAAACATTGAACTGGATCGTGAGAATGACATCTGAAGTTGAAACAAACATTGTCGCAGTAGAAAGGATAAAGGAGTATATTGAAACGCCACAGGAAGCCCCATGGACTGTTCGAGACAAAACACCAGATGAAAAATGGCCATCCGAAGGTCGGATTGAATTCCGAGACTTCAAAATTCGATATCGGGAAGGATTAGACTTCGTTCTTAATGGTCTAACTCTCACCGTGAACAGTGGTGAAAAAATTGGCATTGTTGGACGCACAGGTGCAGGGAAATCGTCCCTCACACTGGCATTGTTCAGAATCATCGAAGCAACAGAGGGAAAAATATTCATTGATGGCATCGATATATCACAACTTGGACTTCATGCGCTGAGATCCCGCTTGACAATCATACCACAGGATCCTGTCCTTTTCTCAGGAACCCTGCGGTTGAATTTAGATCCATTTGATAAATATACGGATTTAGAAGTTTGGGAAGCACTTGAACATGCTAACCTCAAATCTTTTGTCCTGAGTTTTGAGGAAGGATTATCACATGTGGTATCGGAAGGTGGTGATAATTTGAGTGTGGGTCAACGGCAGTTGATCTGTTTAGCTAGAGCACTCTTGAGAAGAACACGTATACTCATCCTAGATGAAGCTACGGCAGCTGTGGACTTAGAAACAGACGAACTCATTCAGCGAACAATTCGTCAGGAATTCAAAGAGTGTACAATTCTGACAATCGCCCATAGGCTCAATACAATAATCGATTATGATCGGTGAGAATGCACTGTATGAAGGCATTTGTTATGAAATATTGATTCATAAATATATTTTGTAGGGTGCTCGTTCTGGATAAAGGAATCGTAGCAGAATTTGATTCTCCCGACACTCTACTGCAACAACCAACTAGTGCTTTCAAGAGTATGGTCAAAGATGCCGGTCTCATTACATAAACTCATCCGAAAATCTGTATTGAGTTCTATCCTTCCGACATGCAGCACTCTCTGTTCATTCAATCTATTGTGGGAGTTACATAATTTATGTATGCATGCCAATGTGACTGTAACTTGTCGAATCACCAATCATCTCAATACTGATTGTAGTGATACAAAAATATTCTTGAGAGATGAGTAGAATGAATTTTTATTACAGGTCAAAGTCATTGTCATTAAGTGCAGAAATGTTGAAATTTAGTTATTTGCTACACTATTTATATATTATGTACAAATTGTAACTATATCTATTGTGTGTGGTTAAATAATTACGAACTAACAAAAACTTAACTTTGGTCTTTCTAAGTATGATTCCCAATACTTATGAAATAAATTGGCCGAAATATTCAGTTGTGCTATGAATTGTAGCGGGTCAAGTGGACAGCGCTGATCACAATTGATCTTTGTTAAATAATGGAAGGGATGGAAATTGTCACTCATATAGCATCATGTATTGTCAGTATCAGATAATAAGAATAGAAGGGATAATGGAATTTGACGTTATACTGAATATACGTAAAGTCTAGTAAATACTGATAAAGGCCTACACATGATGCTTATCTTCATTAACGTTCAATTGCATGCACTGAACACTAGTGTTCTACATAGTGAGTATCCCGTGCAGAACAACAAACGAGACACTATTGTCGCATTAGAACACTCTTCAGAACATTCCGAAATATAATATGAGGAAGCAGTGTTAATATCATGAATCTTGGTTCGTAGAATGTGAAACTTGAAGGACAAGCATTTTGAGTTATTGATGATATCATCAAAAAAATATCTATACGTTGTGGACCAGCAACTCAATATGCATTGAAATTCTGGATAACTACAACATGGATGTGCTTTGCGACTCCCAATTTTGGGTAAGACAATCTCCTGTTTCTTGGTTTCTATTACAGTAAATTCATTCATGTCGATTCAGAGACGCCTTTTTAATCATTACAATTGTCATGAAAAATTATTCGAATTTGATTTCAAATAATAGGACGAAGATTTGATAAGGAATACCGACGATCCGGATTTGACGCTGTGTTTCGAAAATACCGTTCTCATTTGGACGCCATGTGTATTTCTTGGTTTATTTTCATTTCTGGAAATTCATTATTTTATACATAGTAAAAGGAGAAATATACCATACACATGGAAATTTTACCTGAGATTCCTGTTAACTTCATTTTTGATTTTACTTAGTTTTGTTGACTTGGTCACGGCGATTTACGACAGCTTTTATAAAAAAGTTTATAGTGTGAGCTTTATCACACCATGTATAAAAATTATCACATTCGTGAGTATACCTGTCTGATACTACTATTGAAAAAATCATAAGATAGTGTTTGCGATTAATCTCCATGACTTTTCAGATTGGAGCACTCGTGTTATTATTCTACAATAGAAAATATGGGATGCGAACTTCCGGCTTGTTGTTCGTATTCTGGTTTCTTCTAGCACTCTGTGGAGCTTTTCAATTTAGAAGTTTACTCAGACATCAGGATGACTCAGTACGTAATCGTAACACGACTTTTTTTTTATCGAAGAGGAATGACTTGAAGCTGATTTGATAAATCGATTTCAGATTAAACAATCTTACACTTTCATATCATATATGATATACTATCCTGTTGTTCTTGCAAGTTTTTTCGCAAACTTTTTATTGGATGATGAACCGACGTTATCTGATTATCCAAAAACTGACAAACCATGCCCAGAACAGGATGCATCATATCTTTCGAGAATCCTATTCACCTGGTTCGATGCACTAGCATATAAAGGTTTCAAGAAGCCTTTGGAAACCACTGATCTCTGGTCTCTGAGTTTCGAAAATGCTGCTTCCAATATCGTTCCAAAATTTGATAAATATTGGAATGAAGCCTGGAACCGATTCAACAAGTGAGTTCTGATTCTTTAGTACTATCATTCATGTGTCATCTCAATTCCATTTCAATTCACAGATCCCAAACTCTGGATAAACCATCAGGACAACTTTCTGGACAAGTGGATCTCAAAAATTCAAAGAAGAAAAAAATTGTATCCATCTTAATTCCCATATGCAAGGCATTTGGACCAACATTCTTATTTGGAGCTTCTTTGCAGTTGATACAAGATATTATACTCTTTGTCAGTCCTCAACTATTGAAGTGAGTTAGATTATGGCAGTAACATATTCACATGGACTGATGATTCTTGTTGATAGGTTACTTATCGAATTCGTGAATGGATCAGAACCAAGATGGAAAGGATTTTTTTATTGTTTCCTTTTTTTATCGTCAGGCATCATTCGGATGTTGCTACAAGCGCAATATTCGAAACGAATGCATCTCGTGGGAATGCGGATTCGTACTGCTTTAGTAGCAGCAATATATCGTAAATCATTGACAATGTCCAATGCCGCAAAGAAGAATTCGACAGTTGGAGAAATTGTGAATTTGATGTCAGTAGATGCGCAGAGATTTATGGATTTAACACCATACTTCAACATAATCTGGTCGGCACCATTCCAGATAATTTTGGCATTGTACTTTCTCTGGGACGAACTTGGTGTATCATTGGTTGCTGGTCTGGTAGTGATGATAGCTCTCATTCCAATCAATGGTTTTATCGCCACTAAATTGCAGACGTTACAAACTCAGCAAATGAAGAATAAAGACGAAAGAGTCAAATTAATAAATGAAGTTTTAAATGGTATCAAAGTACTTAAACTGTACGCTTGGGAATCGTCATTTGAAGAACAGATAATGCAAATAAGGGATAAAGAGATAAAAGTGCTCAAAAAAGAAGCGCATCTCAATGCTGGTATTAACTTTCTGTGGACTTGTGCACCATTCTTAGTATCATTGGCGTCGTTTGGTACTTACGTTTACATTGATGATACGCATATATTGAACAGCACCAAGGCATTCGTCTCCATTAGTCTATTTAATATTATACAACTTCCCTTAACAATGTTGCCGATGATGATTGCTTATCTCGTTCAAACAGCAGTGTCTGTTAAGCGAATTAATACATTCATGAATGCAGATGATTTAGATCCTGATAATGTACAACACAATCAAGCAGAGTTGAATCCATTGATAATTCGAAATGGATCTTTTTCATGGGATGTCACAACTTCAACGAGTCCGACTCTGAAAAATATTGATCTTGAAGTGGAACATGGAAAATTAGTGGCTGTTGTGGGCACTGTTGGATCTGGGAAAAGTTCGTTGATATCGGCTTTCCTCGGTGAGATAGATCGCGTATCTGGACGTGTTAATACAAAGGGATCAATTGCTTTAGTTTCGCAACAAGCATGGATACAGAATGCGACGGTACAAGAAAATATTCTTTTCGGCAAAACTTTGAACAAGGAATTTTACAATCGTGTGGTGGACGCTTGTGCACTGACACCCGATCTGAAAATGTTGCCAGCTGGCGATCAAACGGAAATCGGTGAAAGGGGAATAAATCTATCGGGGGGACAAAAACAACGTGTTGCATTAGCGCGTGCAGTATACAGCAATACAGATGTTTACTTACTGGACGACCCTCTCAGTGCTGTGGACTCTCACGTTGGTAAACATATATTTGAGAATGTCATTGGCCCCAATGGTTTACTAAGTAAGAAGACTCGGGTGCTTGTCACACATGCGATTACATACCTATCCGAAGTGGACAATATTGTCGTACTCAAGGATGGTGAAATATCAGAAATGGGGACTTATCAGGTATTGATGGAAAAACGTGGCGCTTTCAGTGATTTTTTGACTCATCATTCACAAGATGTGGTACCTGGTACGGATAGTGAATTGAAACCAACTGACGTAGATTCACGTAGAGAATCTTCAATTGGCAATGATGTCCAGCGAAAATTGTCAAGGGAATTGTCGACATTGTCAGAGGCCCATAATGAATTCCGCTCCACACAAATTGGCGAGAAAATTATTGAAATCGAAAAAGCTGAAACGGGGCGGGTGAAATTCGCAGTGTATGCCCACTATTTCAAATCAATCGGATGGTTCATTTCAATTTCAATCATTTTCATGAACTTCATTTTTCAATTATTCAACACTGCATCAAATCTCTGGATAAGTAAATGGTCCGATGACAACACAACTGTAATCGACAATATAACTGACGCAAGCAAGCGCGACACTTACGTTGGTGTTTATGGTGCTCTTGGTCTCGGCCAAGGTATTATGATATTCGGAATATCAATCGTTTTGGCACGAGGGTCGGTGAGGGCATCAAGAATGTTATTTCTGCAAATGTTGAGCAATATACTGAGAAATCCGATGTCATTTTTTGATAGTACGCCGTGCGGTAGACTATTGAATCGCTTCAGCAAAGAGATCGACGTTGTTGACAATGTTTTACCACAATATATTCGTGCTTGGCTGGCCTGTCTTTTAGCAGTGATTTCTATACTTATAGTCATAAGCATCAGTACTCCTATGTTTGGTTTCGTCATAATACCAATCGGTGTTGTATATTATTTCATACAGCGATTTTATATTCCGACATCGGGTCAATTGAAACGCTTGGAATCAGTTTCTCGGTCACCGATATATTCACACTTTGGAGAGTCAATTGGTGGAGCCCAAATAATTAGAGCATATGGAGAACAACATCGTTTTCTTCGTGAATCAGAATACAGAGTTGATTCCAATCAATTGTGTTACTACCCAAGCATCATCGCAAATATATGGTTAGGTATCAGACTAGAAATGTTGAGCAACATGGTGGTATTTTTCTCTGCTTTATTCGCTGTATTGGAACGCGCAACATCCAGCGGTGGACTCATTGGTTTATCTGTGAGTTTTGCTCTGCAAATGACACAAACATTGAACTGGCTTGTAGAATGTACATCTGAAGTCGAAACAAATATTGTAGCAGTAGAAAGGATAAAGGAATATAGTGATACACCACAAGAAGCTCCATGGGAAATCGAAAACACGACGCCAGAAAAAGATTGGCCGCTGGAAGGTCAAGTTGAATTTCAAGACTTCAAAGTTCGATATCGGGAAGGTTTAGAACTTGTCCTTAATGGTCTAACTTTTACCGTAAACAGTGGCGAAAAAGTTGGCATCGTTGGACGCACAGGTGCCGGAAAATCATCTCTTACCCTGTCATTATTCAGAATCATCGAAGCTGCAGAAGGAAAAATACTCATTGATGGCATCGATATATCAAAACTCGGACTTCATGCGTTAAGATCACGTTTGACAATCATCCCACAAGACCCGGTGCTGTTCTCAGGCAATGTGCGAATTAATCTAGATCCATTCAATGTCCATGAGGATTCAGCCATTTGGCAAGCCCTTGAACATGCACATCTGAAATCATTTGTTCAAGGTTTACAAGATGGATTATCGCATCTGATATCTGAGGGTGGTGACAATTTGAGTGTGGGGCAGCGACAATTGATATGTTTGGCCAGAGCACTTCTGCGAAAAACTAGTATACTTATTCTAGATGAAGCCACAGCTGCTGTTGATTTGGAAACTGACGAGCTTATTCAACGAACAATTCGGCAGGAATTTAAAGAATGTACGATTCTCACAATTGCCCATCGACTTAATACAATTCTGGATTCTGATCGGTAAGAAACATGTCTCTATGAATAGACCGAATCGTGAAGTATGATATCGAATATTTGAATATGTTTTTAGTGTTATCGTCCTGGACAAAGGAAATATTACAGAATTCGATTCTCCGAATACACTGCTGGAACGACCATCCAGTACCTTCTACAGTATGGCTAAAGACGCCGGACTTGTTGCATAAGTTGAAAGAAGTAGATTCCTGCGTCATCGATGATTTATTCTTGCATGCATCATTTTCATTTAATTAATGCAGTGCATAAATGGTTCTAATTCACTTGAATGTGTTCACATTATGAATAAATCGAGAGTAATTCTAAGAACTTATCAAATTATTTTGAATCCAATTCGTTCTCCTCAAATCGTACCGAAAAACAGCGCCACATTGGCGAATTAATACTCAGTCGATAAGTCAGATCGGTGTACATCCATATTCATACGACATAACAATGATTTGTTTGAGGTTATGAAGTGTCATTTATGTACATTGTAACAAGTAAATATTCGAGTGCTTTTGACTACTTTCCTTGTATATTTATTCGAATTACGCCAAAATTCCAAAAATTTTCATGCAAGACCAAGTGAATATATAACAGAATGATGGACGTTGATTTATTACGACCGGGGACGGTACCAATCTCCCCCGATACGATACTCTGGTTTGAGTTTTTAATCAATCCATCATTATTGGAGAATCATATTTCAAAATCATCTCCAGGTATTCGAAGGGATCAAAATACCCATATTCATATAGAGAACACAAAATAATTCATTGATGACAAAATACTGAATTGTTACGATTTTAGATCCATCACCGACTGATTTGATGATAAAATTCATGTCAATAAATACTGAACAGAAAGATAATGACATGAAGATGATAGATTTAGAACCTAATGATGCTAAGGCTAATACATCCAAAAAATATTCTTATCGTGGAGTTGCTTTGAAAATACTTTCCCTGAAAGTTGCTGCCCATCTAAAATGGAATTTAGATATATTAGAAACGAAATTACCATTGCCAATGCAGTTGATATTTTTACAAAATTTGTTTCAAATCACTGGAGATATTTCTGTGGAAATACCTGGCATTCCAGAATTTGCAATCGATTCATTATCGGATCAATTATTATTCACAGTTGTATTATATCACAGATGGCATTTACGTGCTATTGTCAATAGAGCGCTCAACAATAAACAATCTAAGCCACAATTTATCCATATGTAAGTTAACCGAACTCGAATGATTTATGAATATTGGCAGTCAATTGGATATCTTTCTTTGTATTCAGCCCTGGAATTCAGGAACCAACGTATGTAGCACCAGGACTCATTGATGATATCATCAGGAAATTGGAAGCTCATATTCCATACAGTATTGAAGTACTAAATAATGTTCTGCAATCGAATGATTTGAAGCCGAAAGTACTGACGTTTGACACATTTCAAATCTTAACAGAGGATAGTACCGATATCAAACAAAATTGGGGGAACATGCGAGACATACCTATAGAGGAATTCAAATGTCAGGTACAGCACATCGAACAGGATGTATAAAATGTGCTTAACAAAAGATAGTTATCAAGCCTTAGCTCATGCAATATTTTTAGATACACTACGACTTGGCGACTTTTCACTTGCTACGAGAAGAGTATAAAATTGCACAATGTCACATTACACAAGCAAGAGATCTTTTCCGGGCATTGGGGAATGCTGATAAAATGATTTATTGTATGGTAGATAAAGTGAATTTGGATGGCTGCTGCCTTGCTACTGATGTTTCAGTTGACGGCAAAACGCCAGGTTTGACTCAGCGATTGCATGCTTCGGTGAAAGATCAATATACTGTGAGTATTTTTTTAAAAGTGATCATATTTTTTCATCCTAGGCATAAATAAATTAGTACTGGCCTATCTGAATGTTTTCTTCTCCTCAGGATATATTGGAGATATTGATAGCAGACAATATAGCGAAAGAAATTCCAATAGTATATAGGGACAATGTTGAGTTGGACATACAAGGAGGTCTAATCAATAGGAAAATCGTTGTTGCACGTGATTTATTATTGAAAATCCAGTGTCTCAACTTAATACGAAAAATTGTGGATGGTGATATCATTCAGGGCAACTACATTGGCGAAATAAAAAATGCTGGTACTAAAGGGTTGGATTTTTTCTTCTGGGTGATTATTTTACAATAAACCGATTCATAGACTTGAATTTCAGCAACAGAAAAGATAGATAGGGTAAATATGTTTGCGATATTTCTTTCAGGCGATTGATAATTTCTTGAATAGTGCATCGTCTACGGATAAAAATCGTATTTCCCGTTATTTATTATATTTTATGGCAATGTCTGGCATGACCGAATTACCCAAACGGATTCTTGACAATGAAAATTATTCGTCACTATTCAATGAAGATGAACTCCGTGACATTAAAGAAGAAGCTTTACCTGATGAAGTTGAATTGCCACCACTTCTATTGTCTAATGATTGGAATATTCCCCTCGTTACGTACACTCGTGAGTATAGAAAAATATGTGACTAAGTAGACATTTTTTCCCCGTCAATCATATTTCATTTACTCTTCTGTAGAAAGTAAAAAGTTCAAGACTTACGATCTTGAACGACGTCTGATCACCTCGTACGATCCAGCAGAGATACGGGAAATCTTATTGGAATTGGATGGTAAAAATCCAATGAACCCACCATGGAGAGTCAATAGTCGATGGGAATTACCAATTCCACTTCAAAGCGTTGTTATATCACTCCCACGGGGATTTTATCAAGATTACTCATACATTTTGCTTGCCAAGAGCCGTGAATTAGTGATCGCGAAAAATTTCAAAGGCACCAAAGTACTATTAGCTGAACTCGAGAAGGAAACTGAAGCCCAAGGCTCTCAAAATACCATTAATTTATCGTATAAACTTTCGAAACTGGTTACTTGGGAATCGGTTCTAGTTGATATTTTACATTATTATAATACATGGCCTGCGGCACCGGACTTTGATATGCCAACACTAATCGAGCAATGCAAACAGTGCATCAGTGCCGTACAAGTGACTGATCATGTTATTCCACGCCAAGAAATAATTGAATATTGTATAATATTCCTATTGAACGTGGCAGAATGGGATTATTTATGTGGATTGGAGAAGCGTTGGAGTCATTGTGAATTTGCTGCGGCGATTAGTGCTGTTTGTCAAGAGGTAGTTAAATATAAAGGATCACGTAAATTTCCACGTGAGGCATGGGACATATTACTCGTTGCATTGGGACCTAGCAGAGATCAGCCACAAAAACGAAGCAGCAGTAATACAAGTGGAAACGCTCCTAATACCAACCCGAAAGATGTTATGAGCAGTATATTGAGCACCCTGTGCAGATTGCGGGAACCAACGGCTCTCACAGTGATGATCTCACTACTTGCACGATTGCATAATGTATTACGAGATGAATCGAGTCTTGAACTCTACACGCAATATCTTGCGCTGTGGCCTGCAAGTATATCAAAGTAATTGAATCTTTTTGCGTAGAAAAATTAGAATTTCCATTGAGTTTCGCCATCTCACGAACAATTTTGTCCATTTCATAGTGCAAATTCGTACAACATTAGGACAATCACTGAGTTCCTATCCCAGTTACTCATTCAAGCTTTGAAATATTACCCAACGAATGTACCATGGCTGAGGGCAATGGGTGATTTGAATTTCGGTGAGTGCCTTACACTATTTTCAGTAATGTGCCATCGTCATATCCGACTCAAACATGAATGCAATGTTCTAATCATATCATTTTTGATATCCATTTCCAGTCCTGGGACATCACGAGAGTGCGATGAAATATTATCTCCAAGCTATCATAGTTGCAAATGAACTATTCAGTCAACCCGTTCTTCGGCCATTACAATCTGTTTATTGGCGGATGATTAAATGTTGCGCGCATCTTCAATGTTATACACAAGCAACAGTTCTCTGTCAATTCTTAGAAGAAGTTAATTATTCGCTAGCATTTAAAATGGCATCTAGTGATCAAAAAAGTTGTGCTTCTGCTGATGCTATGGATGCCTATTATCATTGTATATGGGATACAACTATTTTGGAGTATCTCATACAATTGCATTCGAAGCGCGGTGAGCACCATAGGAAACAATTGGCAGTCAAAGTAATCGGCTTATTGGAATTAAATTCAAATAACAACGAAGAGATTCAACGGGAGGCTGCAAATATTCGCAAATCACGATTTTTCCGAGCTTTAGCCAAACAATATGTATATTGAGTCTTCCATCAATCAATTAATTTACACATGTATAATGAATGCAAATGGAATGGCTATGTACAAAGAATGATAAGGTTTCATATAAATCCTATCATATGAATTTAAGTGCAAAACGTGAATATTATATCATTTTCACCCTATTATACAATTTTTGTGGTTTTAAAGGATCCTCGCAATATTTGTGTTCATAAACTCGCTCCTTCAAAAATACTTATGCGAATATTTCATATGATAAAGAGATTATGTCATCCGATATTCCCTTCTGTCCTTACCTCAGCCATGGCCTTTCAAATAATGATCGATTCCTCCCACGTCATTGAACGGATTCATGAAAAAATTACGGTCCGAAGAATCTTACAACTGGGAAAACGCTCGGGGAGCGATGGCGCCAGTGTCGGAGAAAAATCCTTTTCAATGCTGTGGGACAAACACGTTTGTGCCCTATTACCGCGCGGTTAAGGCATGTATTATCAAGTCGAATACCTTCGCTTGGCCATATTGAATGCCAAACTGTGATTTAAAAGAGAAAAATAGAAAATATATAGTGATACATGATTTAACTATCAGTAGTGGCTGTGCAATAATTAAGTGGTACCTTCTATCATCTATTTTGCAATGATTTGATTGATCCCGTGTATAGGAGAGTATTTGTGTAATTTAACTCCGTACAATAAAGTTACGGTGCACGTTTAATCAGATATTGCATTGTGCATTCCAACAAGTGGTCTGATTACGTTATGGCATAACTATACCTACATCGTTATGAAGCTCAGATAAAAAAAAACGGGAGTATTGCATTCATTTCCTTCAACACAGTGAACTATTGACGGCGATGAATTCAAAGGAAGATTGAATCTCACTACGACGCCGATGTTTCATTGAATGCGCATTGATTATGTAGAATCGGCGTCATAGATCGATAATCACATGGATTCGTACTGAAATCGACAGTTTAGATGTCATATGAATCAGAACTACGAGTTTCTTCAATTATTTTCCTTATGGTAAAGGAGGGAGAATATAGAAATGAAACTATATTCATAATTTGAGAGATAATCGCAATAATCTGACGATTCATGCGTGACATTACATGTTCATTATCACCATAATATTGAACTTTCCATGAGAAAGCGTGACCTTGTCCACTGCCGGGTGACCCAGATTGCACTTGTTGGGTCATTGTACCATTAGAAGCGGGTAAATAACAACCGAACTATATTGCTGCCATGGGCTACGGTTCAATCTACAGCTGAATTAGTCGTCGCCATGTCAAATAAAAGTAAATCTCAGCACCAGACACAGCATCAACAGCCCGAGTCACAGCAACATATCAATAAACAATCAGCACCATTACCACTTCCGCAATATCAACCACCGCCGCAACCAACAATTGGCATACTGAAAAATTCAGCCGGAATTCCAGCATCATCATCGGGAGTGTCTGCTAATATTGCCTTGAATCATCCGCATCTTCATCCGCAGTATCATCAAAGTCAATCACAACCGCAACTCCATTCACAGTATCAATCAACACAATCGCAATCTCAACTTCAATCTGCTGCAGCACAACAGCCACTACCGATGCGAGCTACTGGTGCAAAAGATGTTGGTCAAGATAAATTCTCATCAAAATTAGATCATCTTGTGACCCAGCCAATGATCCTTGGACAATCATCGAAAAATCCATCACAACTTTATTTCCCAACGAAATTATCGCAAAGTCAGTATCTACCACCGAATAGTCAATATCCTGTTAGTAGTACCCAGACTAATCCCAAGCAACGTATTACTGACGAGGAGTTCTTGAGACTTGGACCGGTGGAAATGCTCAAATTCGTGAGGAAAACCGAGAGTGATATTGCGCGCCTCGTCGCAGAACAGAATCGACAAATACAAAATTTGGTAAGCCTACTAACTTCAAATCACAAAGTCAAATGTACTCGTTTTATAAATACGAAAATTCATATGATATATCATTTCATTTGAATTGTTTCTAGCTTAATGAATTAAGAGCTTTGAAAGAAGCGAATCAGAGATTGAGTGATGATAATCAGGAACTGCGTGATTTGTGCTGTTTCCTTGATGATGATCGACAGAAAGGGCGAAAATTAGCTCGAGAATGGCAACGATTCGGTCGATATACTGCCAGTGTAATGAGACAAGAAGTTTCGGCATATCAGAATAAACTTCGGCAACTCGACAACAAACAGCAAGAACTGATTAAGGATAATCTTGAGCTAAAAGAGCTGTGTCTCTATTTAGATGAAGAACGGGGCGGTGTTCAACGGGACGACGGTGATGGTTCCAGCTCCAGTACGAATGCTGAAGAAACTGGACCATCTCGTGCACGCCATTCATCGACATTAAATGGTAATTAGTTGAATGGATTGAATAATGGATAATAATTCGTAATGAATGAACCAAGTTCTCATTGATTTTTTGAAGTAAATAAAAATGGATTGAAATGATTATCTCATTAAGATCAAACAATACAATACGTAAGGAGTCTTGAGTTGCGAATAAAACAACTTGAAGAGGACAAATGTATGCTCCAAGCAAGAGCTCAGACATGGGAAGCGACACCGGATCCACAAGTTTGGGACAATCCTGGCAGTATTAATGATAATCTCCATCACATCGGTGGTCGCCCTGAAGCGGTTGTACAAGCATTACAAGTGCTTGAAGTTAGAGAACAATTGGAGAGAGAAGCTGGTCATGACGGAGAAAAAGCTCTCGTTCGCGAGATGTGTAATGTAAGATGACATCATCGAAAATATAGGTAAGGTGTAAGAATAATGGCGTAGAAACTCATATTTTTATTGATTGTTCTAGGTTGTCTGGCGGAAATTAGAAGAAGGTCCACAGATGAGACGCTGAAATTATTCTCAATTAATACTTAACTATGCAATTTATTCCGTATGAATAACCCTTTTGGTATAATAATTCCTGTAATTATCGGTAAAAACTGTTTATGGCTATTACGAATTATTGAAATATTTGCACAAATTTTTTGATAGACTTTACAGAATTAAATTATATACATATATA
>JABMBR010004140.1:0-26587 GCA_018881525.1 Meteorus sp. PSUC_FEM 10030008
ATATATATATATTTACCATATAAGAGGCGCGCACGATCCGTTTTCTCTGATTGATCTGATTAGTCCGGGACCCGAAGCAACTCGACCGGTAAATGATCCGAGCGATCTCAATCAGCTTCTGAAAAAAATTAAAACGCCCGTGCGATTCTCTCTGGATTCAACCTTTGATATATATATAAATACCTATAGATATACATTTGTATAATGACTGCCTCCCACGTGGAATATGAACGGTTATACATATAGTTATATTTGTATTTGCCCCTGAAGATTGAAAAGAATTAAAAAAATATCGGAGGTATCTTTTTTTTTGATTTGTTTCATTTTTATTGTTGATGTGATTATTTTTCTCAGTAAACTTAGATATTAATATGTGTTTGGCTTTGAGAAAACATGTTTAGATGGTAAAATATGATTATGAACAATTATTTTAGTGCAGAGGAATTAAAAAAAAAAACGTTAACTTGTATTTGGTTATACAATGATATGTGTCAAGAGGCCATCAATCAGTACAGAGTTTTGTGATTATGTCACGGGTATATATTCCTGAAGTGTTTTAAAACGTGTCTACTTGTCAGATCGTTAGTCACACTTGACTATATGGGCGCGTGACTGCGCATACGTATTGTTACATTTGTTGGTGATATTGTCTTTTGAAAATTATTTAAGTATAGATTATGTGGTTTTTTCTTTTGATACTTCGTTCGTTTTTTTCATATTTCTTGCATTGCGAAAATTTTTTGAATGGATAGATGGAAGAGTCTGGAGTACAGAAGAAAATGTGTCATTGTGTAAGTGGAAGATGCGAAGTATTCAAGGTAAAAATTTATTTCATATGAGAAAATTGGTGATTTGCATTCAGTGAATTTGGATGGAAAAGTATTTCAATATTTGCTGATTAGAAATTTTTTAATTGTACTGAAAATTGTATTTATGATGAACACAAAGATGCATTGTGATTTCACAACGGGAATGTTTATTTTTATTGCTGAGTATGATAATAAAATGACATACTGCAGATAACCATGTCGTGTTATTTTCTAAAAAAATAAAAATTTTCACTCCAGTCCGAAACCAACATTTTCTCTGCATACATTTCCACATGTCAGAATGATGTTTTTCTATACTCTTTGAATATTTAAATTCATCTCAAATACATAAACATAATTTATATAATAATTTCAGGAAATAGGAAGGTGAAGAGGTCGTGTGGATGCGTGAGAGATTTCAACCACTACTATTTCATTTATTTATTCATTCATGTTCATTTGAATTTTCTCCTCACACTTTTATTTCACAATCCAATATTTAATTTTATTACAAAACTCTGTAAATGCAATTCACACAGACATTGCTATTCACAAGACCGCGTACTGGCTTTGCGTCTTTCAATGTCAGAGATAGTTTTCACGGAACAAACGTCCAGATGATGAAGGATAGGAAAACGAAATGGGGGAAAAAAGACAAGAATACGCCTGGGGAAACGTGAATTGCGCTACGTCACGCAGTGTGACAGCCAAGAGTGGTGTATATATAAAAGACGAAAAGAGTGAGACAGTGTTGAAGTGACTTGTGGTGCATATATCGTAGAGATAGAAGTGTACAAAACCATGAGGCAATTATTCCACAACTGAAGAAAGTGGCCCGAGGCCCTTTGCCCGATTCTCCTACGCCAACAATTTTGACGCAAACACAGGAAATATACTGTGCCATTTATTCTATAAACACACACAAACATACACATGCACACATAAACATACACAATTCAATTCTATTGCATCCTATATTTTAATCTCTCAGTTTGGTTTAT
Organism: Meteorus sp. PSUC_FEM 10030008; assembly: GCA_018881525.1. Taxonomy (NCBI): domain Eukaryota; kingdom Metazoa; phylum Arthropoda; class Insecta; order Hymenoptera; family Braconidae; genus Meteorus; species Meteorus sp. PSUC_FEM 10030008. Next base: position 1,811 of record JABMBR010004140.1, read on the forward strand.
TTCTCATGTGGAAAATAAACCCACCACCCATTTCCCACGTTTTAGAAAACATTTCTCACGGATTAAAAATTTTCTATAATTTTCACACTCTCTCAAAACAACAACAACATGTTAAACATTTATTCATGTTGAAGTTTTTGCTCTGATAATCAAAAATGTGATTTTTTCAATAGAGAAGAAAAAATAAAGAAATGGGAGATAAGTTGAGGATGGATTTTGTGTGTGTATATACAGATAAATAAATTTATTCAAGGCTCGATCTCGTATTTGTGTGTTTGTGTATATAGAGTTGGCAATCGCTCATTTCGGATCATGGTATATCACGCTTCATATAGAAATAGCCATTGGAACGATAAACTATTGGCCTCGCTTCGCTATGATATCTTGGCCGCTCCCACAGCAATAACAAAGACAATTTCACCGCTGTTTCCAATGCAATGATGAATCCAATCATAATTTAGTTACATCTTATTAGACTCCTACCGCGCTGGCACGCCGTGAGACCGCCCGTATGCAACGCGTATACGTCCTTAATCCACGAAATGACTTCTATCTCTTTCGAGCTACCCCTTCGCGCGCATCAGAATCGCAAGTCTTGTATATTCAATGTATTCATGTATATCTATATGGATATGTAGCGTTTATTATTATATATTACGCAATTTTGCAACCCTGTATTATTTGTGTGAATCAATGTATTCATAATGTTGAAAATGTGCGGCGGGGAAAATGGTGGTTTGAAAAGACGAGAAAATTGCAGTGGACTTGAGAAATGTATGAAATGTGAACTGAATGTTGATTCCACTATTGGAAATGAAGAATAATTGGGGGGTGTGTTTTTGAATGATAAAAATTTTGCTGTGACTTCAATTATTTTTGCACGAAATTATCAACTTTTTTTATGGTGTTATAGAAAAAGATGTTGAGAATCCCAATTTTTTCCCGGTGATGTTGGTATTATTCAATATGGCTGAAGGAATTTTATCCTCAGGGTAATGACGCTGAAAAATCTCTACGCAATTACTTTTATCGATCGTATTTTCACATTCAATGGAATTTTATATTTATTGCAATTAGTTTATGTTGATAAGAATATCTTATCATAAATCTCACGTGATATTTTTATTATACAAAAATGTGGTTTGTGTTTATGGATTTGTATACGTTTGGTATTTGTGTGTGGTGTGTGCAATCAACAAATACAGAGAATTCATTCGTGTCTATCGTTCATGGTTGATCGTGTAGCGCCAGGTCGTTGTTGAGGTCGAGGAGTATCGATATCTTCGCATCGACAGGCGACGTCTCTCGTCATAGCTCATCAATAAAAACGAATACGACGAACGACAACGGAGGCTGATGCCGCTGAGTCATTCACTCGTGTTCATTTATTATGTGTACACGTCGTGGATTTTTGAAAAATTTTTTTTCTGCATTTTTATCTTGTTCCCATTTGCTTGTTTTGCTAAAATGGTTGGTTTATGTTTGGTGCTCCTGTAAAAACAAGAAAAAAATTTGGTCACAACATTTCAAGTCTACAAATTCCTTTTTTTTTACGTTTCTAGTTGTGGAAATTTCAGTGCGCTCTTAAATAAAACGAGTTTATGATTATAATCCTCTGGAAAATATTTTGGAGCGTGTGAAGGAAGGAAAAAAAATGGTTCTTCAACCCTAATGAGAGTGCAATAAGAAATCTCGGGTGAGAAAGTAAAAATGCGATAATCCGGTAATATACTCGGTCACAATTTTATTCTTTCACTCCAGGTAATGTCATGAATAACACTCGAGAGGTTATGTTGTATTATTTTTGCTCTTAATGGTTTGTAAGATGAGACTGGCCTCCGTTGAAATATAATATTCGTGCCTGTCTATAACGACAGACGAATCGATTATGAGCCATTCATATTGCCTATTGTCCACTATGGACAGTAGGTATTTGCCATTTTTTTATGACACTGTCCTGGATGTACAGACAGCCCATCATAAAGACATAAATGACTGTAGCGATTTGGTACATGTACGAACAATGACGGAAGCAAATAATAACGAAGTGGAATAACAGCTACCAAAAATTCATAGAGAAATAGAATGGACAAACAAATGAAATATAAAACTGATTATCACAAAATAAAAGAATAATTGATGCAATGCATGAAATATTCATTGAGAAAAAAGTGAGGGTACTTAAGAACTGAATTTTCATTCAGTATGAGAAGTGAAATGTCGAAGAACCGAATGGATGATTATTTTTCTTATTTTTATTATTGATTTTGCATATTGTTCATTTTTCGATGAGTCAGGAGTAGGAAATGATTAAGAATTATTTTTTTTTCCCATGTTGTGAGCCCCATTTTGGCGATAATTGTGGATGGAGATTGTGAATTGGGTACGCATCAGCTGTCAACAAACAACAGAAACGTGCTGGATGTAAATAAATTCTCAAATTCATATCTGTGTTTACTGAGATTCTGTCGGTGCTCACATAAATGGGATAATTCAGTTTTTCAGTGCAACGGTATTTCATGTTTTACGCTTTCTATTTTTTCCTCATCTTTTTTATATTTTCATTCATTTCACGTTTATTTTTTTTTCTATTCACGTAGTGTCCGAAACTGCTACACGGTCAACACCCCACAAAAAATGTACGTCCACAGCATTTTTATGGTGCAGAAAGCACCCCCGGAGGGTTTATTTGGAACCTCACAGCGCGCATAGTCGAGATTTTTTTTTCTCCACCTTTTGGACCAGCTCTCAAGTGAAACTATAAATGGGTCAAGTCGTAAAAATGCTAAAACAGCAACTGAAAAGGGTGCCTACATCCCCACACTTAACATTTTCGCCTCATAAATCCCATAAAAATTTTGAAAGAAAGTCCATGGAATTTTAGTCACGTTACAATCTATTACAATCTCAAGAAAAAAAAACGAAAGAAAAAGAAATGTTTTATTTTCTTTTTCATTTCACCTTTCTTCTTATTTATTATTTCTTTCCGCTTTTTTTCCGCCCTCTGGAAGGTAAGAAAATAATTTCAAAGGTTAAAATAGATCGAGAACGGTCACAACATTTATAAACACTAAATTCATTCCAAAATTCATCATCGTCGTAATTACAACGAAAACATCCCCAACAACCAAAGTATTCATAGTGTACGCCACATTTATCCACGTGACATGCAAAAATTCTAAACCACCCTCGTCTTACGACAACCTCATCCATTATTCTTGTCGTCAGGGGCTGAAGATATTCTAGATCAGCCCCATGTGAGCTGAAAAATCAGGGGGATGACTGGTAACAATCACAAAGAAAACTTGAAGGATAAAACTGATACAGAGAAATAATTTCACAACGACAAACTAATTCACCCAACAAAACGTACGTTTATGTTTATTTTGCATAAGTGTCAAGTCATGGGGTATTTTCATCCCTCTTTCTCCTCTCCCCCATGAATACATTCGTATCCATAAAATATCCAGGTGATCTAATATCACATCACATCTGCATCATTCTCAAATAATAAATAAAAATCTAAATGCGTTGTCTCTGAAGAAATCACAGGTATCCCAAATATATTCCTGGAACATTTATTTATTATTTTTCATTGACCTGTGCACGTAATCGGTCAAACACATGTAGACAAAAAAAAATCTCAAGTCACTGTCTCGCCATAATTTCAAACATATCCATAAATATATTTGAAGAGTCACATTGGTTCGAACGACTTTTCAAACGTGAGGGTGTAGAGCGTCCCATTTTTTAACTGATACCTTTTTTTTTTATTCTTTCTCCATCCTCCGAACTGTGAGGTGGAACCTGCCACCGTAGCTACAACATACAACACACATACACAAAGTAAGAGGGAGTGAGAAAGCAACGAGTGGACCCACCTGCTGAGAAAACGGCTCGAGCATATCCAGAAAGACGCGGTGTGTGACTGTTTCATGGTTGCGTCAGGACACACAGCACAGTTATTTGCATCATCCATCAGCTAAAAAAGAAGAAGGAAGAATAAGAGTATCAAGGGAATATCAGACGGAGAGAATAGAAGAAGAAGAGATTGTAGAAAAAGATGAAATGGAATAAAAACGAGAGAATTCTTGAAGAAACGGACGTAGGCCAGTAAAAATTCTCTTGGGGATTTCGCCCGCATTGTTGCTGCCGTATCTATATACTCGGGTGATATTTTATTGGGTTTATGATGTCATTAATCTGATGGCAGACGACGCCCACTGAATATATATATAGCAGGATGTGTCGCCCTATATATATATATACAACCGAATCGTTTTAGAATCGAATGTATACCTGCCAAGTCATCTGGGAACTCGAGCACACTATTTTTCATCTTGCTATGTATGTATGTACATAAAATTCACATTCTTATACATATATCACACCAGATCATATATCAATCATACTAAAACTTTTGTGGGAACAGAAATTTGATAAAAAATTAAATTAATGGATTGAAAAAATGTTGAGAATTGTTGTAGTGCTTGGTTATAAATTTTGTGTTGGGTTATTGACAAAAAGTTTGAGATGAAAAGCGATGAGGAGACTTTGTGCTTCAATGCATGATCGTTTGGAGCTTCTTTTTTTGTATTGTTCGGGAATTTGTTTTATTATTTATTGTCGTGAAGTAAATTAGATTGGTTGGGATATTTTTGTCATTTATTTCCAGGAGTTGATTTCGAATATCGTTGGAGTAGTGCCGTACGATTTATGAATGTTTTTCGTTGGAGAAAAAATTGAAGGGTGGAATTCTGGTATAATAATTTGTGCATGCTGCAATGACTGCGATTTCGGAATGATGTTGTGATTCGATTTGTTATTGGAGATAAAATCTTAGAAATAAATGGAAGAATGGGTCTTAATTCCGATTAGAATGTCTTCATAACATCGGACAATATATTCATAAATTACATGAATGTTGTCCCTCCACAACATTTCATTTCTACAGAATAGAAAGAATTGTAGATTTTTGTTTTTGATTGCAATTAAGTGATTGGTGTGAACAGTCACACGAATGACAGAAACATCCTCTCACAAATAAAACCACAACAGAAATTCACAACAATAACCATTGCGTACAATCGGCAAGAGAAAAGCGAAGGAAAAAATAATGAAAATTGTTAGGGGTTGTGTGTTACCACATGGCAACACCCCATTCAATTCACATTCAATACATAACAACGTCCAACCAATTCACACAATGTCAAAATTAAGATAGCGATCGACACTCTTCTTCCCTCCTTTAGAAATTCCACCAAAATAAAATGTAAACAAACTATACAGTTTGCAACACCAATTTCAATACATCCTCATGTTCATGAACAACAAATCGTTATTCACATCGTCTGCCGCAATACAGCCACAGTAAAAGAAAAAAATTGAAAAGAAAGTTGAAGAGTAAAAAAAAATCCTGACAAACCTCTCGAAAGACATCCGGTGTTTCCGTTTCATAAACTCAAGAAAAAAACTGTTCACACCTTTCACAATCGCGCGTTAATAAATATCTTCATTCATTTTCTATTTGAAAAATTTAATCAATCGATCGGTATAGAAATGTCTTTGGGAAAATTGCATGAACCATCTGGCGTATTATTCGTATAAATGTAGACAACAAACATACACGAGACAGATATTAAATTTTCCTTTTGAAAAAAGCACCTGCATATTCAACATGGCGTATTCATATTGATGTTTATATTTATTTTTGTATTACTTACAATTTATACGTGGGAAACGGTTGGAGAGTTATCACGCGAAAGTGGCCGGGATATCGATACAATGTGCGATCGAACGATCAGTACACGATCTCCCGCTGGTAGATCCTCGGATTGTTGGTACAACGATCCATTGATGCAAGAGACTCGCCCTATCGTGTGCACATACAGCTCGATGTATAACTCGATTTCTCTATACGCGATCAATCGATTGTTTTCCTGCATGTTCATCTGACATGAATTTTAAATTATTTTCAATATCAGAGCACATTCCACGAGAATAATCTCTTGTGTATATATCAAATACATAGACGGATATTTTTATTTTGTTCATAAACGTTGGATTCGAGTGAAATATATCAAGACGTGAAAAGAACAAAAATGAAAAAGGTGTTGATTTAGGTCCATAATACAATTTCGAAAAAATAATCGGCCTTACACCTATAATATTTTACAGGTATCTGTATACATTTATGTACCATTCAGAGGGATGATGGATTTTTTTTTCACCATGACGCCCCCATTCATTATATTTTGTCCAACAAAAATACTTCTGTTTGCCTCGAGTAAACAGAGACGAGACCTGGTGGCGCAGTCCTACGACTGACGCCTCAAAATGCGCGCTCTAATTGCCGTGGAATTTTCAAAATGGCTTGTCATGAAGAGAACAGAAAATGGGAAATAATTGTCTTTATAAAAAAATGGAACGAAAATCCTTAATCACAACTTTCTCCTCTACCTTAAACGTCGATCACCCAATCATTTCCTACGAAATAAAATCCCTCAACGTCCCTCGCAATATCGATGAAAGTTTCCACGTACAACAACATTGAACAGAAAGTAAGAAATGGACTCTACGAAGAATTGAGATGGAAAGATGAGAAGACAGAAAATATAGAAAGCAACACAACCGCACTGAGTGCATGCACAACACTAAGAAAGAAGATTTTGCCCTTGAATTAAAATGGTAATAGAAATGTATCATTTGAATTGCGAATGTCATATAAAGCAAGTACGTTTACATATACATAAATACACAATACCACAAACATCAGTGGCACTCTTCTCTCTTTTCTCGTCTCATATACAGTCAGTATATGTATTATGCTAAACAGTTGTCTTGTTTTGAATTTAGAACAGGGCGCCATATTGCCGAAGGAATGGTTTACTCTTTGACCTCGGTGCAGAGTAGCGCGCGGTTAATTCGAACGATCGCGAGAACATTTCAACCAATAGACAATATAAAAGCGTATTGCGCGTGTGCACAAACTTGTATACATATATAAACAATAATATAATATATAAATGCGCGCGTATATCGCTTAGCAAGTTAGCCAAAGCAATATAATGTTTTTCGTGTAGTGCAAAAGCCGAGCCCATATCCATGACAGGTAGCTGGCGAACCCATTAACCTTACATTCTCATTGTTCTTCCGTCTATTCTATATACCATCATCATCTTATTCTCTTGCTATAGATATATAACTACTGTGCAGCTTCTTCTCTTATTCCTCTTCCGCAATATACAAACGTGCGCGCACAGACACACACGTTCAACCACCCCATAACCTTTTCTGTCAGTCGTAATAATCGATATTACTATTTTCTCTCTTGGGCGTTTAAAAGATAAACATAACCGCAATAATATATTTTCATGAATTATTCATTTAGTTCTATTGCTCTGTACGCCAGGTCAATTTCAGTTTTTTTGAGGTTATGTCTGTTTGTATGACATGTGTGTGATGTCATTCTGGAACTGTATAACCCTATTTTATATTATGTATATTGGATTTTGTATTTCTTCATGCTGATGGGTGTAACTTAGTGGGGGAAAGGGTGAACGGTGTGTTAAGCGCCCTTGACTAATTTCATTGACATTTTCGTTTGGGATGTAATAAAATAATGAAAGAATTGGATGTTAAAAGATAATCCGAGAGATTTTTTTGGGTTGTGTGGTTTCTTTTTTATTGATTTGGATTGAGAAATTTTTTATTGATTTGAATTGATATTTTTCAGGTTTATATTCCTATCTTGTTTTTGTTTTCTATTTACAATTCATATCCACAATTGTAAATAAATTGTTTGCACGATTAATTATAGAAAACTCGATGTTTTAGTTTCATAAGAATGAAATCTGGAAATTACAATGAAGTCATAAAAGTTTTGACTGTTCAATTTCTCTCGTCTGCTAATCTTTCATGTTCCTGTAGATTATCAACAATGAAATTTTATTTCTAATACAACACCTGGTTTAGGAAAAGAAAAACCCTATTAGACATGCAACGGAGATTAGTCAGTGGGAAAATGACTCGTTGCCGTAAATTTATTTGGACCCGTCAAATTAATCCAGGGAACTATTGTCATACGTTGGTTTGCTCAGTTACGCTTAACACGATTTCCTGCATACAACAGATGTCGATAAAATATTTCGCCTTCACTATTTTATTCATTTCATTTTTCGTTCTTGTTTGCTAATTATTCTATATGACAAGTATTTGACACAACTGGATTTGTCAACGGTTATATCAATAAATTTAATTTTCAAAGATTTGTCGTGTGATTACGTGATTTGTCTGTCATCAAAGTGGACACGAGCCTTTCCACACGTGGTCAAATGATCTCTGTCATTCGTTCGTCATCATAACGAAAAAAAAATTAGATGTGAGCATGATATTACTTTGGTATATGTGCGTGTACATACACGTTTATGAATGCCTCTTGTTTGGACACATATCGATGAATAAATCAAATCAGTCTTGACTTCAATTTTTTATTTCACTCGTTCAATTCTATAGACATAGACCACCAACGGCGTTAAAGATTATTTGTTTATGCTAACGCGATCTTATTTGAGATTGTGTATATAGTCTCCAATCTTTTTTTGTTTCTATTTTACTATTCTTTCTTGTTGTTTCTTTTTTTTCTTCTACTCTTTTGATACGTGAGAACGTGTAAATATAGAGTTTACAAAGATCTCCAGCAGCTACTAAAGCACTTTTTCATTCTTTACCAATTATTTATGAGATGCATAATGAAATAAAAAAAAAATTTGAGGTTAGGGATAAAAGAACAATGACATAGAATAAAAGATTTTAAATTGAATCCAATCGAGTTCTGACTTTTGTTTAATAAATTCCCGTTCATCTTCCACACTTTTAGTGATTTATGACATGGCCAAATCATTTTGTAAATTTTTTTTATGCATATATCAGGTCATGGAGTATATTTTTATTATATTTAAATGAGTGTGTTGAAAAATAAGACGGATAAATTGAGATTGGAGGAGTAATGTGAGAATATGTGAGGGAAATTTGTTGGATGAAAAATTCGTGTGTTTTCGTGAACGTAATAAGTTTGAACATATAAATTTATACAGGTGAATTATTCGCTTGATTGCACGCATTGAAGTCACCAAGTTGGTTGTTGTATGTATATATTGTTGCTATACATATAAAATTATCCATAGAAATTTGAAGAATAATCGTTGCAATTAATCACAGCACACAATCGCTCGTAATCTGTATCTCGCGCCAACTTATTAAACACATTCAGGTCGTGCCAGTAGTTGGGTAAAGATTAATCAAAACAAATTAACAAGATCGTGATGAATAATAACTAAAAAACGAAACACTACGAGATGAATCATAAAAATATAACACATCAACGAAAAAAAAAAATTCCAGTTATTTTAATCTGGAAATCGAAAAAAAAATTCTTCATTATACTCCAAATATTTATTTTCTTATTAACGAGATTGTGAAAAATAAATTTACGCGTGTGTATTCAAACTGTATAAAGCAAAAGAATCAAAAACTACCTGAATATATAGAAGAAAAAAAGAAAAATGAAATATAAAACACAATAAAAAAAAAATTGGGAAGGCGGCATCTCAGCCGCAGAACATCATTCTATAGATCTCGCTATTGAAAAAAAAAAAAAAAAATATATAAATCGTGGCAATAATTTATCGACTCGCGTCACATACGTGTGACGCGTCATTGGCTCTGTAGGTGGACGCGATGGTCTTTTGATTTCTCTCAACATGATCCGATATATATGATGAAAAAAAAAAGGGAGGAAAAAAGAGCAGAAGACCGAGAACCAATAGAAAATGTATAAAAGGCAGAGGTATTATATGTTGATGGTCACTATACAGAACCGCTTTCGAGGGGTTGTCAAATAGTTTGACATTGAAGAAAAACCAAAACATTTAAGTTCTCACTGCGAAGACTCTTTATGTGGACAATGGCTGAATATGAATGTATATGAAGAACTAGTTGACCATATATAAGTCGCACAATACGTTTGAACGTTGAAAGAACGTAGCCGAATGAGAACAAGGATCTCTCTTATTGCTCTGGCACACAGCTTCCCTTGACCATACACACCGATACACATCACTCCAGATCACAGATAAATTTCGTATTTGTTAAAGATCAGAGAGACATTCTTATAATAAATATTGTACACGCTCGCGCGCGTCGTAGTCTAAAAGATCTGGATGAATTCACACAAAAGCGTGTAAAGCTCCATCTTTTATTCCATTAATTTTTCAAAAATTTATACATGAGGGTGGAATAAAGAGCCTGATGGATTCTCGAATATTCTGTTGAGAATGGAGAAATTAAAATGAGATCCTGAGAAATATTTAAATGGAAATATCAATACAGAGATGAATGATCCACATCTGATAAAAATGTGAATATATAAAGATTTATCTGAGCATTTAATCTTGTTCCAACCACTGAAGAAATTTTGTTTAAATGACTATAATAAATCCAAACCGGTAGGTGCACCAACACTTGTGTATGAGGCGACAGGTGTTATGATAATATTTTCTCGAGAAATAAAGGCTACTCTGGTGCTATGCAGAACCCCGCCATATACGCGGTGGGTGGCCCCCATACGATGCAACTTGCTTGTTGTTAGACTATATCTACCACACATACATACAATTATATATAAAAACTCTTCGTCTCCTCCTCAGCATCCATCCCTCTGCCATCTTGTTGCATATACGTATGGGTAATGGGGATATATATGTGTATAAATGGGATATGGGATATACACTTCGATACATATGGTCTTTCCACGAAGAATCTTAGGTGCATCGTTGCTGCGATGATTAAAGCCTCTTTTAATCGGCTGGCAGCGGAGAAAATTCACCTTTAACCTCAACCACCTCGCGTTTATACAGGACTTCATATACATATATTGCAAGTACAACCCACCACACGTGCGCACATTCACAGAAATATTTTTATTTACAAATTTATATGTTTTTGTTATTTTATATTTCTATTTTTTTCATATTTTCCACTGATGTATTTGTTAAATGTCACATTTCAATTTTTTCCAACAACAGAAAAACGCAACTAAACAAGTTTTTTTTTTTTTTTCATTAGTATTATTATTTCCATATTTATATAAATGGTGGATTGACCTAATTTTAGTCTCTACACTGCATTTTTATGGTGTTTATTACGAATATATTTGTATGGATATTTACAAATGGAGTGTTGAGAATGTAACAAACGATTTCGCGCCTTGGAAATGTTAATTGGAAAACGTGCGTGTGTGGTCAGAAAATATGTGGAGATGATCATCTAGATAATGATGATGTTTTTATGGTGGTAGTGGTAGTTGTAGTGCGCCCGCGTGTCATCTAAATCCAAGGACACATTGTAAATAACTTATTCCTCTCACTTGCCAATCATTGCGCGTAAAAAGATCGAATGCCAAAGTTTTATTTATCAAATGTTCTGTCATCATTAAAATATCAATTTATATATTGAAAGTTTATTCTGACAGTTGTAATGAGATTGAAATATATCAATTCATTATGAATCCTTTGATGCAACATTTGAAATGACTCCTGCGTCCCTGACCAGTTCACAAATCGTGATAATTAGACGTAGAAAATATGAGGCATGAGGAAAAAAAAAACTACAAACTGCGACGAATAATAATGAAAATGTTGTATGGAAAATAAATCTCGCATCGTCATTCGTTTCTTTGATGTAGAAATAAAATTATGCTCATTGGACCACGAGTACAGTGCGAAATGATCAATTGATGCGTATTGTGATTTATCGAATGCAATGTATCGAGTGCTCTTCATATAATCTCATCATCCAGCAACTGATCATTATCATTATCATCATATGGCAGAAGAGACGGCAGCAGAGTAACAACAATAACAGCATCATCATCACCATCAACATCATGCAGCAAGAACTCGAGCGCAAGGTCGACGTGGCTATTATAATTAACTCCCACATCAACTGAAGCAAAACTTATTACGTATCTCAAGCAATAGCCCATCTAACACGATCATTTTTATATTTATATACAATAATAATTCCTCTTTCTATTTTTTTTCTTCTTCTTTTTTATTTCACCATCTTTTGCGTCTCCATCGTCATAATTGACGATATTTCTCATCAAGATATAAGATCAAGTGTGAAGTACTTATATGCATCCTTTCATATTTCATACACATTTACAAGTATGAGATATTAAAGTACATAAACTATTGAAACGAAGTTATTTCATATGGATGAGTGAATTATGTAAAATAAATATACACTGTGGATTCAAATTATTGAGTTTTATTGTAAATGCTGTGTACTGTTCAGTATTGAAGCGAAATAATTCTTTTTTTTTTTCCTTTACTCCGAACAATTATTCATAGCAATTAATTTTTATCCTCTTCTTTCACATCAATAATAAATTTCTATCAGAATTAATGAACGAAATCAGTGCGAAGGGTTGCACAAAAAAAAGATATTGTGAAATTTGTGATTGCATTTAGCAATCGAATGATTAAGAATTTCTCGATCTTAAATAACCTCATTAAACTATCATTAACGAGAAATTTAGTAATTCCTGTACACCCTGTACACACAAGCAAAATGTGAACAAGTTTTATAATTTTATATAAAACTCTGCATGTAAATAAAATAATTTAGTACGAATCGGTTTTTTTTTTCTTGTACCAATGATGAAAGAATCATGTGAAGTAGTGAAATAAATAATATAGATGTGAAGATGAGAAGAAATCTTGTATCACTGGATGATCTTGAACTAACACCTTTCAGGGCATCATTCCAACATTTATTACGGACACATAGTCAACTTGTGTTCCAATAATTGCGCAAACGCTATATATACGTGTAGATGTAGATAAATGTGAGATTGCCTGATGCATACGTAAGTCAATCGGTAATCGGTTGATGTGTGACTGCAATAGCATGAAGAGGAAGAGAAACACTCTAATATATATAGATATTTATTCAGTATATCGTGTCGGTCAGCCCCGTGTGATGTGTGAGCGTTTCATTTCTATACACACCAACCTGTATTATTTGCGCCAGATGTTACGACAGAAGGTCACACATTGTACCATCTTTTATTGTGCTCCCTGATTTTTATTCCCATTTCACTCATGTCTATATCTTAATCTGTGTCTAATTGATTTTAATGTTATTGATAAAAGTTTGTGTTGAATAAAAAATATCCAGGAGAAAATTCAACGAATTAATTTATTTGTAGGAAATTTTTGACTGAAATAATTGAACGATTGAAACAGAAAGAAAAATTGAGGAATATTTTTCTCATTCATTTTTTATTCAATTCTCGTGAATATTACGAATAAAATAAAATCGTCTACATATTTATAAAATTACAAATAATTATTATCCAATCACCTTCGCATCAATGACAGAAATATGAATAACCTCAACAGAAATAATTGCTCATACATTTCTAATGAATATTAAAAAAATATTTCAAAAATTCACCATTCTCCCTTTCATTTTCTATAAAGAAAGAGCAAAAATAATTTATATTATAAATATTTCTATTCTCCATATCAATATTTTTCCCTAATATTTTTTATTCCTACATCTTGATATCTCTATGACGAACAGAGAGTGACCATGATAACATTTGATGACGATGGCACTGGGATATCTGAGCATATTACAATATACATATGTACATATTTATATGCATTCATATATTTATGTGTGTTTAAGTATATATAAGAACGGAAAGAAAATGGAAAATACTCTTGGCTTGAAGTATAATATACCCTCTCTGCTTCACCTCTCACCACTGGACTAACCAACTAACGATGTCCAGAGGTCGCGACGCCGAGTCCGCAAACGATGTAAATCTTAGTGACAAGCGCTTAATAAACGGATAATGCGCGCGCCCGTGGTTTTAAAGATGCGAATGTGCGCGCGGGCGCACGCTTGCGCATATAGATATATATATACGCTACATTCATGGGCAACGAGTGGCCGAGATATTGCAAGCGTGTAAAGCAATATAACGAGTATTCCCATCGTGGCTATGTGTCTGCATCCACCAACAATAATACAATCTGTTTCTCACGATTCGAATAATAGAAAATCATTTTTTATTCTTTCATTTATTTATCTCATACGTTGGTGATATTTTATGAAATTAATTTAGATTAATGGTTGAACATTATTAACAAGAGTGTTTTAAATATTGTTGATTAGTTTTGTGTCATTAATTAATGTAAAATTAAATACTGTTGGGATTTAGGTGAATGTAAATTTGGTTGCGTTTTATTATTTTATTTATAACAATATTGATCGTTCTGTTTTTCTTCCTATACACAAAATTTTATCAGACGTGATTCATGATGACATAAATTAGTCATTTTTGTTTGTTTTACTCATTTAAAAATCTCGGAATACATATAAGAGCACCATCGTTTCATTCAGGCAGTATATATATATAATGTGTATATAAATACGCATTCGTGTGCGTGTAGATGTGTGCGGGCAATGGTCCGCGGCAGTTACAAGAGGTTGGGCTCCATTCAAGAGTCAACTACTGGTCAATTTATACACCCAAGTTGCTCAACAAATTTGCGCGTTCAACTTCCATTGCGGGCATTTGTGCCATTGTCCACATACTGATATGTCGATTGACTTTGTATCTCTTTGTGTGTATTTAGTTCATAAACAAAAGCACAGTTTAAATCTATGCTCGATATATACAACACTACATGAACAATCGAACGCGGAGGGAAAATACACCCGGTACGTCAATTGCAATTTTTTTAAACTTCTCAATACAATTTCATCCCAATTCCAATTTCTTTTGCATTTACGAATTCATTTCACAATTAATTTTCGGATCTCAGAATTCCCATCACGATATAATGATGAGACAATTCATTGTTGATTGGAGAAGTAGCAAGTAGTGTAGTTAAATTGAACAAAAAATTTCTTGTAAAATTTAATTATGCAAAAATGATTTGCAACATTTACAGCTTTTAGCAATCGGATAATATTCCAGAACGACTGACAAAGTTTAACATTTACAAATACATAAACAGGTATATATTTACAGTGTGAGAACTGTGCATTGGATATATCTCTTTGGTTTTGCGGCTTGTGCGTAATTCCAAGCACACAAGAGATCGTCCATTTGTACAAATATATACAATACAACTGCATGTATGTATTCATATGGATATATTTTCTCGTATGCACAGTATCACGTTGGAACTATTTTCACTGGATGACGTTTTATATTAATTCGTTGCGCGGCCGTTGTGGCCGCGGTTTTCTCTCCGATATATTTCTCTCTCACATGGTGCGTTGTTGGCAAGACATTATATGCCAGTAACGGAGAAAAATAGTGAGAAGAAAGACAAGTGAGTGTGAGAGTATAAGAAAAATAAAGGATGGGGATAATATGCGAAACTCATTGCGTCTCGAAATATATGAACGCGTCACGTGGAACGACGATGCCGTTCGATTATATCGAGAATCTCGTTGTTTGCTTGGATAATTATTTAACCTGTGCGCGAGGCGCGCGATGAAATTATGTGAAATTGCTCGTATAAGAGCGTGCAAGTTGTGTATATATGCGCGGGCGCGTTCAAATACGCAACAACACATCGTATAAATGGACAGATGGTGTTTGCAGGATATAATCAAGCGCGTGAACTGGTGTGTGAGTTGTATGAAGAAAGAAATATAAAAATATATATATTCATCTATCGTTAAATAAATCAAATGGTTTTCTAGGAATGAATAGGAGCCTCATGTCCTCGTGAAAGTAACGAAAATAACACGGACGAAAAATATTTATGTGTGTGAATGTGATAAAAATAGGAGGGAAGTAGTGGAGGAGAAAAATTACGATATATCAAGGAGCATTGTGCAAACATCTTTTTCTGTAGGAAAATCTATTGATTTCATCGAACAATGTACGCCTTGGTGAGTTGATGATTATCTTAGGTATGGTAACAAACGTTTCATAATTTACCGGAAGTGCTGTGTTGAATATTTGGAGAATTCATCGGTTGATGGGAAATTCTGATGACATTTGAAACGTTATGAGATATTTCAGTCGTAATAGAATTTTTACTTGACAATAATTCTTAGAGATTAAATTATCGTAGTGAGATATTTGTAGCTTGCAGCATTTTGGAGATGTTGAATTATTTTTAGGAACTGAGAAATGACGAGTTCTCACGGAATTTTTATGGGTTCAGTGATTATTTTACGAAAAAATCATCAACTTCGCTTTTTGTCCGCTGATATGATTGCAGCAAAGTCTGCGTAAAAGTAACTAATTGCTGTGGTGGAGATGGAATTTTTGGTGGACCTAATGCGTATGTTAAGAGAACCACCCAAAAAACAAAGAAATATGAATTAATCATCAAAAATTACGACGCACATGTGCACCAATAAAACTAAATAATTTCACAGCCATGATAGACGTCTTTGGCAATGTTGCATTGGCCATACACCACAATATAGAATACATTGAGAGAACATATAGCAAAAGGAGTGGGAATATTGATGGTGTCCAGTAGCTGCGCACGACCTGTAGTGGAAATCCATTCGTTAATTTGTTGTTAGTCCAAGTGAAATGTGTCCGAACGTTTTTTGTCCCATTACCAACTTGAGTTTTGACACATTTTGACACGCGGACCACACAGAAAGGCGAACCAGAATGCGCGCCAGAAAACAGACGAGTCTTCTTGGCGTATCCCCCCACTTACATGCGAATTGTGAGTCCCCAACTGGCCCAAAGACTCAACGCGTCGTCAACAGCGTAGCGTTACTGAGTGGTGGTAGAGACTTAGCGAGTTGGACATTTGTATGGGACCTCCTTACAGTGTCCTTTAGACGAACAAGAAGCGACGGATGGCGCCCTCGCTTTCAGGATAAATTATTAGCAGTGGTTGGACAGTTCGGGAGTAAAAGAATACTAAACTGTATTTCAATAAAGAGAAAGAGATACAGCAACTACTTTTGCTTCAACACGATGTATTTATTACAACGATCGAGTTTTTCAGAATGAAACTTCGAGTGATGGTGGTAGCCCCAAGAGATTGTGCGCGCCTTCTTCGTTATTTACTAGACTCCATTAGTCGACTCACCAGACACGTTTGTCATTCTATTCTATACTTCAAATAATATCTCTTCTTCTTCATATAAATAAAATACAATATGTTACAATAAATATTGCATTCGTATCTTTATATATTTGACCTTGCGAAGGTTACTTTGAAACAGCTCTGAAGCTAATCCGTTTGGGTGGATGAAAGAATGCCTTCTCTTGCTCTTCGTTCTTGATGGCGAGCGGCATAATAATCCAAGAGGCCGTACCCTCCCGACACTTTTTAGTGCTCGTATATCACGAGCAGAGGGCGAACCAAGCCGGAGAAAGATTCAAGTCAACTTGTGTATATGTATACAGCTGAAAGAGTGCGGCATCTATAAGCGAACACGTCCATATATCGCTTTGTT
The DNA here is from genome assembly GCA_018881525.1 of Meteorus sp. PSUC_FEM 10030008. NCBI lineage: Eukaryota > Metazoa > Arthropoda > Insecta > Hymenoptera > Braconidae > Meteorus > Meteorus sp. PSUC_FEM 10030008. The sequence goes on from JABMBR010004140.1 coordinate 19,340, forward strand.
GCGCCTTGATGCACGCTTTATATTTTCCAATTGGATCCCCACAGTGAGATTAGGCCCCTACTGGTCCTCAAAAGCAATATATAAGTCTTTCATACGTGTTTATTTGTGTGTAAGAACATCTTTTTAGTCTATGGAAGCATCGGAAATGCTTCACTTTTATGAGGAGATTTAAAATGATTTTTCTGTAAATATTCCTAATCTTTGTTTAATGGTTGTATTACGTGTTGTCGATATTTCTCTTTGAATACGAGTGCGATAGTAGTCGATTTGGTATTTAGTAGCATTCATTGACGTAAGTCAGGGTCACACATTGAACCTGAATAAAAAGGTTGCGATCATGAGATTGAATGAAATAAAAAAATGGCAATAAAGAAAAAAAGGACATCAACAAATAAGAGGAGACATATTATATATATTTATATACTGAAGCGAATGATTTTCCCATGGATTCTCTTTCGCCCACGCACAGCATCGGAAGGTGGCTTTCAGTGTCGTCGCTCGCGCGGGGGCATAAAAGTGTTCAAGACCACATCGAGAAGAGAAGAAGTATAAGGCCCAGAACAACTTAGCTCTATGGGACCACCTTACAGACAACGTGGGCGAGCTTGCGCAAGCTCTTGACAACCTAGTGACACTTGAACAGTCAACGACATTCACCAACGATTGACTCTATATATTGTTTAGGTTTTGTGTCAGGAAGCCATATAAAATAAATATATGAATGGTTATTCGTGGGAATATTAGGTGTGTTTTGTCTCCATTGTTTGCACTTATTTTATATTTTATGATCATTTCAATTTCCTTTTGTTTCGTATTTGTGGCACACGGGACTTTTTTGTTATTTCTTGTTTGGTGTTTTCATTCTATTTCTTCATTTCTTCATATGGGTCTAGACGTATCGAGAGACTTCACTGTAGGTTTCATCGCCGCTTTGGTTTGACACGCGGGCGGCACTCACGTTAGTAATTTATTGTAACTATTAAAGTATAACCGTGCGTCGCGCCTTCGTGGTGGGTAACAGGCGTTATGGTCGAATATAACAGTTTCTATGGGTGCACGAGGCGTCCAATGTGATTTACAATACCTATGGAGTTATGATGGCGTTGGGTGGATTCGCTCATCTCTGCTCCTTCTTTTGCTTGAGCACTTCAACTTTTCACTTTTCCACCCTGAAAATATCAAATTGCTACAAGGTACAAGAAAGTATATGAATAAAATACTTTGCTAGATATTTAAGCGGTGAAAATAAAAATTGATCATAAATACCTATGAATTACTTGAGATAATCCGAGTTTAATGGTGTTCGCAATGATGGCAGATGATGTTGAATTGAGTGGACAGAGAGGCTTAAAATTCTTGGATGAAAACTCGATCTCTCGTGCAGTTGCACATCGAGGTGTGTGGCCATGAAATGGTCCATGCAAAAGTAGTATCTGCGCATGCCATCAATGACATTTCGAGATTGTAAAACGCCCTGGACGGTGCATTTACTGTGAATATTTATATGTGTAAAAATATATTTAACCATTACATTTAAACGACAATATTCTCCCACCTTTATCAATCGCTGTAGAATTTTCTGTTTTTATTTTATTTCACCACTTGTAGCAATAATGTTCTGCAATAGGACAACACCATAAAATAATTATTATAAGAATAAATATATTTGATGATGGAATATTAATTTAAGTACACAGAAAAAAAGTGTTATGTATACTTTAGTTGTATTCATGTAATGTTAATATGCGATAATGTTGGCGGCAAGGATCGAGTGGTGGATTATGAGTTGTATAAATCACTGTGATATGTAATCGATATCGAATTGTTTGTGGAGAGAGTAAAGATATTCATTGATAGCATCAACCACGCCTTTGGCTTGTTGGAGAGTTCAATAATTTATCTTCATATATTAACGTTCGATATCGGATGGGTGGAGAAGAGGAATTAGTTATTGTTATTTTCATTATGAGCATTGTGATGAATATTTGAATTGTGACAAGGAAACATTCAGTTCAAGCTGTTGTTGAAATTGGAAAATATTTTTCTTGGTTGACGACATTTTGACGTCTTCATATCAATGGATCAGTAGATAAGCAAACATTAACCTCGATTACATTGGAATTTTATAGTTTTCAGTAACGTGGGATTCCAACATTCTAGAGATATAAATACTCGACGAAATGTGACAAGTTAATTTACTCGGAGTTCATGTGAGAATCGAAGTGGTCTGTGTTTAGTATGGAATTTTATCAGTTAACATTGCTGATAGTGTTTGGTACGGTTTCCAATGCCAGACGCATTGAAAGACACTTAGAATCCGAATCTCAGCAGCAGGATGGAGGATTTGCTATGATTCCTGTTAATTTCGATAAAACAAAATTCCAATCACCAGCTTATGAACAATTTCTAAATTTCACCGAACGTTTTATGAAGCAGAATATGGTCTTGGATGTTGAAATGTCAGATGAATCAAAATCACATGAAGCTAGTACAAAGCCGGCGATCACCACTGCATCTCCTGTTCAAGTTCATCAAACAAGACCAACTTATCATACATTCCAGCATTTAAGGACAAATCGCACAGCTCAACCCAAGCCACTTCCGATTGCTAGAAACGATACAAAAGCTGCGAATGATGTGGATATCACGGGTCTTACAAATTGGCTTAGAATTATCACGGATATTATTCTAACCGATTTTCAATTGACGACAGCAAAAAGAATAGAATGTAACGTATCATATTAGATGTTTCTTCTCTTTAACGTGTCTAATTGATTTCAATTCATTTTTCAATTACAGGTGACGAATGTCGCAATAAAACGAGGATAGATTTGAGATCGAAGCGAAGGATATTGATAAGACAACTTGAACATTTTTACCAATTTGAAAATCCTAATGTCAACCAAACAGCTGAACAAGAACTGGTTGAATGATCTGTATAGAATTCTCATTAACTCCAGAATGATTCTCAATAAAAAGCAACTTCATTCGAACATCATCATACTCGCATTAAGACATTTAAATATTGTTGTCAAAACGAACCTCTACAAAATGATGTCGAAATATATTTAATATTTGTGCAACTGAAAATATAAAAGTAAAAGATCAATTCACATGTTAAAAAATTTTTTCAATAATACCTGTACAGTCATGTCATGTCGTCTCTCCATTCGTACCAAATATTTATCTTTCTCACGATATGGTAACACACTCATGACTTGCACGCGTCAGTCTTGACGCCCATCATCAGAGAGACAGAAAAAATCTTCCACTTCTGCTTCTTCCTCTTCTTATTTTTCATCTTGTGCTTTCTTTTTTTTTCTCCATACCACACTCGTCACATCACGTCCCTCCCGCTCTTGTTCATATACTTCACTTGAGGCAACACAGATATTTTCTGAGGAATTCTTTGTCTCGACCTTGTGCAACCATATGAAGAGCTTAAATACGAGCTAATGATAACGCCAACCGAGAACTCCCAGCGAGTGTTCATTATACGCTCAGTAGATCACGAAAATTAACATGAAAAATATTATTCGTTTCGATATTATTTTATAGATGTTAACAATTTTTAATTCTTTATTGAGAACAAAAATTGGAGACAAATTTTATAAATGTACAATAACATTTTTTTTTCAATTTAACCGTTACGACCAAAAAATTTTATTTCAAAACGAAAGATCGTTTATAGGGTCATGACACACCAGTCAAGGTCAAGCCTCTTATTACAAGTTGCGTGTCATTATATGGCTAAAAGTAGAGGACTAATGCTCAAACCAATGCCAGAATATTCCACGCAAATGTGGATAAACGGTAAATTAGCATTATGGTCGCATTACGCGATGTTTTGACGTGGTCTTTACACGAGCATATGGATCCCTGTGGATTTCACTGTATGGTATTTTATACCACACACTCCCCCCTCTTATCTTCTTTCCCACCTATTCCTCGTCTTTAAACTCTGATTTATCGTTCGCCAGTTATTTCAAGACTTGTTTAACTTGTTTATTATTCGATAATTTTATACGTAAAATTGATCAAATGATTCAGTAGTTATAATTATTCAAACTTTTTCTGACAGAAATGATGTAAGTAAGAAAAAAAAAAATTTACGATTTTTAGACTGCGATAAATTTCATACATACTTTTATAATACATTCAATCGATATTTTTTTTCCATCTTCAATGTCTTTTTTCTCTTACCTCTCATCTTTCTTCCTGATGAGAGTGAAGGCAACTTCATGCGGGTGGATAAAAATAAACCTGTGACCTTTAATATCGGTTCATCCGATTAAAATGGCGCACGAGTTTCAAGACAGTAATTATAATAATTAAATCGATGAATCGATAATTAATCAGAAGACTAATTATGAATTATAGGGCGCGTTGATTGTTTATGTATTGAGACAATGCTTCGTATTGTTTCACTTTATTACATATACATAAAATCCAACCCGATAAATGTTATGAAGTTAACTTGTTCAAGTGTGGGAAGTACTTAATGAGTAGAAAGTGAACGTGAAAAGAAAAAAATTGATTATTTATTTTATTTTATTTTCCTTATATTTTACTTTCCATTCATTGTTGCTTAATTTCCCATTTTTCTTTCTTGTTCGTTTCTTTATTTTTCCATGACAGTAAATAACTTTGGGTTCACATTAGGTCCACGGTATTAGCAAAACTAAACATATCCATGTGAATACACCAATGCAATCAAACAAGACAGAGCCTCTGGTTATCCAGAGAATAATTGCCGCAGCGCGTATATATCTGCTATACGCGTGCCCCTGTGCGCGTCAATCGTCACTTTGCTCCTTGCGATTGTACCATGTAGATATATATATATATATAGAAGCTGTATAGACACAGTAGTTATCACCGTAACGAATCTCACATGTCCTCACACACGCAATCTTTGCATATATTCAACGATTTCTTTCTTTATTTTTCCTACTTTTATTTTTCTGTTATTCAATTTAATTTTTTCTTTCTCTCATTTACTTCACTCATTCACCACCTGTAACATTACTTTCTATCAAGCAATTATGATAATTGTTAAACGTCAACGCTATTGTGCAAAAAAAAATCTTTTCAATTATTTTATTTGCGTTGAGAATAGATAGAAAATTTACTAATGTTTATCTATTATTAATGACATGGAATTATTGAAAAATAATATGGGGTGGTTGAAATGACGGGTTTGGTGTAGAGAGGAGGAAACAGAATATTGCAAGAACCCACCTGTGCTCGCTGCCAGAAGTCGTTTTACGAACGTCCGCATAAAAATGAGTTCGCTCTCGCGTAAGGGAAAATAAAACAAACAAACACATTCGGTGTATGTGAATGAGAATAGGTGTGTACTTATTTATATTATGTGGATGTTACATATATACATATATACAAAATCATATAGGTATACTGTGTTCTTCGAAGCGCAGAGGCCTCAATCAAATAAATAATTTTTAGGGCGAAGAGGGCGGGATGAGCGCGAAGCCACAGCATAAATTATCCGCCGACGCAAGCAGGCGAGCATAAGGCCATCTTTCTTTCTTATTTCTATACTAGCGTTCGCTCTTTCACTGTACAATAGTATTCATATTTATATTTGTGTGTATGAATGTAAATTTGTTTCACTCGTAAAATTTATTTTTGCTCTGAACTATTTCTTCACAATGGCATATGTTGAGAATAAATTTTAGGGTCTACAGAACTTCTGAAATCACGGGGTAGTTTTATCATTGAAGACTACTTCAGGATGGGACTAAATTTGTTCCTGCAACATTTCACAAATGTGAATTTGTAAAAATGACGAAATTGGAAAGAATTGCGCAATAATAAAAAATTAACGAAATATATTTCATGAAAAATTGCATCACGTTCCAAAAAATATTTGTGACATTACATTTGCAATTCTGCATCATAAAATATATCACGAAAATTTGTCCCAAGTTCATATTCGCAATGACGTTCACTTGAATACTAAAAGGAAACGAAAATAAATAGGAAAAAGGGTTTAACAATGAGGAATAAATGCATGAGTTGGTGTGTATAGATGATTATATGTATTGGGGAGGGTGAGCAGTTGGGCCCGAACGTGAACACAGTGGGGAAAGTGTAGAGAGCTCGGATCTTTCTGCCCTTCTTTCCCTCCACGTCCTGCTATCAATTCATTGCGCGCGCATTGTTTGCTCAGCGCAGCCGATAATTCAGTAATGAACATAACCAACGCGCGGCCGGGCGCATTCGAGGGCTATAATTACCGATACCACGTCGGATATCGAGAGAGAAGCGATCCCTTAACTTCGGCCATGTTGGGAGGGAGTTTCATGATGAAAAAAGGAAAATAAATAAATAAAAAATGTGTATGTGTGTATATATTTATATAAAAAGAGAAGGGGATGGTATGGATATATGGATAGAGGTGGGAGAGATGGTCTTAGAATGGGCAGCTCTAAATTAATAAATCAATGCAGCTGAGAGTGGAGCCCCCGCTTATCCGATCAGCCGTGGGTGGAGTTTGTTTGTTTAAGAGCAGGATTTATTAATTTTTCGCTGGGTGGTATTATACAAGCATCCGGTCTCTCGCGCGACGCCCTCCCTATAATATGAATATTTTCTCAGTCCTTCCGTACATATACAACCCTCTTTGTGCTTTCACAAACATTAATTTCGTTATCTGTTCATGAAAAAAAGAAAGAACGAATGAAAAGAAAAAAAATCGAGAATAACGAAAGATAATTCAGATATGTTGGGTTTTAATTCAGTTGTGATTAACGAGTAGTTGTTTTGACGAAAGATTGAGAATTTCAATTTGCAAAATAACATAAAATTAAATCGGGCGATTGAGTGCAGCATGATAAATGCAATTCCTCAATTTTTCCCCCTCATTCCATTCTCTCATTCTGTTTTTCTTCTATCTCTTTACTTCCATGAGCGCAGTTTTAACTGAAGACTCGCTTTCAAGATGTATATTTCGCGCCCACGGCAGGTATAATGCGGGACGGGAGAGGTAGCGCGGGCGTTCACGCGGCACCTTTTAAAACTTATGTATGGACGTTGGTGCGGCAAAACGTCGCGCGCGCGCGCAACTTCGTCACCGAGATGAGGGCATGGACGAGGCCGCGCATACTTTCGTCGCGCACGAACGCGAGTTAATAACAATTTGCGCGCGAGTAAACCAATGTGCAACCGAGACGATGGAGAAGAGAATAAAGACAGAAATATCCAGCTCTTTGAACATATATATAT
>JABMBR010004151.1:0-26569 GCA_018881525.1 Meteorus sp. PSUC_FEM 10030008
TATATATGTATATACAATCATATATGTATGTATGTATTAAAATGAGAAATTCATTTTTAGAGTGGAATATGGAGGTTATGTAGATGACGAATCAAAAGTATTGAAGAGGTTGCACCAGGTGCGAAGACGCGCTGCCACTGAGAACAGAATTCTAACCAAAAAGACGGAACAAAAGGCAGAAAAAGCGGAGAGAAAAAGAATGGAAGGATTTCCATAAAAAACAAACGCTTGGGATAAAATGCAAAAGACATGAGAACATGAGAGTGGGCAGTTGTATTTTTTACAATTGATTCATTAGTGCCAATTCAATCGCAAATTGAATGGAAAAAAATCATTTTAACGTATTCGTATAAAGTGCATAATTAACGGTTTATATAACCATTCAATGTCATCAACTCAGCAAAGTTTAATGAAATATCTTTAGCACATTGAGACAATCAGATATGTGATGACAAATACTGAATTCAATTGAGTTTTCAAGCAAAACGAATGTTCCTTCGTCCAACGCGAATAGATACAAATTAGGTTGGGAAAAAGATTACGAGTGTCAAGTGTATATGTGTGTGAGTGCGTGCGTGCGTGTTTGTGGTGCAACAGTACACGAAAAAAATTACCCAGTGTATCAACGTAGTGTTTTGAAAAAAGAAAAAGAAATATAAATAATAATAATTGATCAAACAACGACGAAAAGAGTGAAAAAGTATCACAGAGATATAATAAAAAGTGCAATGCGAGCAATTAGAAGTGTCTGAGAGATTTTTTTCTCAACACTGGCGTTGAGTCGTCGTATAAAAAAATCTGCACATACATGACTACATACATATACACACGTATATATCTCCATACATTTTTTCAAGCAAGAACTCTCGCGCTCGCTCACTCTTTGCCACTGGTCCCGGCAATGTTAACGGTGGAATTCCGCTCTAGAGGAATCTGAAGGCGGGGACTGTGACGTCACTCCGCTCATGATAATGAGGTATTCATGATGGCGGTGGAGCAAGAGTTGTCTATAGAGAGTATATTCCTCCCTTTCCCATCCATTCCCTCCACCAAGTTATACACCACCCTCTCCACTCACTTTGTATCCTTCTCGCAGCTGTCTTTATCATCAATATTTTATCCTTCTTCCCTCCCTCTTTTATGCTCTCCATCTTCTAATTTTCCTTCATCTTTTAGCAGTTTTCTCACACATCTTCCACTTTTTCTCAACACATTCAATTTTTATTTCTGCTTACATTCTGTGGGATTTCAGCATCTTCCAACTTCAACTTTTTCCGTCTTTGCTTCATGTCCTTTTTCATTTCTATCCAGCCTGTGAAACGATACTCACGACTATCATGTCTATCAGTGGATGACTATTAAATGCCTCCGTATATGTGTTACATTCTCCCTCTATTCACTCATATCTTCATCTATTTTCCCTACTACTTCGTTCTCTCCCCACCCTCATGTATATGCATATTATCCATCCTTGTTTTCTTTTCTGTTATCCCCCATCGATCTTTCGCGACTTTACTCAGGCATGTTTGATGAAGTTCTATCATGAAGGAAGAAACATTCGAAATGAATTCCAATGCATGACATAATCTTATACACACTGATATTTATCGGGTGAAATTTTTTAGGTTGAAGTAGGTTATCAATGGATTCAATGGAAAGAATTTTATTCAAAGTGTGCTTTGATTCGGCTGTATAAATTCTTGGTATTTCAATATTTATACTTCTGTAATTGGGGGTTAATGATGAAATTGCACAGTATTCACTCAGATCAGTTAAAAATGTGAGATGGATGGAAAAAAGTACTCTGAATATCTCAATTCTTTGAAATATTCCCAGGCCTCTCTTCTATTTAATCAACGGAAATGAAACATTTTGTTATCTCAACTAATTCAATCAGAACTCCTGTTATACACCCAAGAAACACGGTCCTGAATGATAGAACTATCTCTATAATATTCATATTACAACCCATTTCACTCTCATGTTTGAAGAACCGGTCGGTAATAGGCGAATTTTTCTGACAACTTTACTTACAAATTTTTGTTTCTGTTTCTCAATGAATACAGAGCGCATTGAAATATGCCAAGGAGACGGAATGGGGAGATACCGCTTCCGGAAGGGTGGGATGTTGCCCAGGACTTTGACGGGAAAGTGTATTTTATCGATCACAACACAAGGAAAACCACCTGGATCGATCCAAGGGACAGGTGAGTGTTTTCAATGAAAATATTTTAACAGCAATATTATTTTTGCATACACATTGCTCCTATGCATATTACACTGAAACATCATCTCTATCATCAAATGAATTGTGCTGATTGAAAAATGGGTTCTAAATCCAATACGAATTGGTAATGCTTGCGCACATTACTTCATCCTTGGTATCATCATTTTTGCTTGGTGTATACCGCGTGCTCGGTGCCGCGCGCGCGTTCGTATTCGCCTGGTTGTGCTGCTGTGTTGCTGCTGCTGTTGCTGGTGCACGCACACTTCGCCAAGCCAATCGTTCGCCGCGCCCGCATTCCAGGCGCCAGGGCCGGCGCTTGTGCTTTCTTGAGCCCCCAGCGTCATAAAGAATCGCGTATAATAAATGCTTCTACATGTTATACCATAGAGAGCTTCATGATGATGATAATGATGGTGAAGTAGAAAATTTCTTGAGAGCATTTATCATGGTAGAGGTGGAGCGATGATGTGTTTGAAGTTTAATCATCCTCCTTCCGTTTCTGCTGTTTCATTTGGGCCAGAAGATCATGATAAATTGTGTGGAATGATTTTCTTTTTTTTTGTGTCATAGTCGTGCTTTGACACTGACACGTGGGATGATATTTGAATCCGATACGATAGGGAATGGATAAAAAAAATCGTCCGAGATAAGTTGAAATGTACCAGGAGTATTTGTGTGTACATATACAAATTGATGGTGGGAGAGAGAAGAAATTGAGAGGAGATAAAAGATGGAGTGTGTTGGAATGCGAACGTCACGAAATGAACGTTAACTTTCACTCGCTTCTTAAAAATTCCGACATTACCTAAAATGTTTCTGTTATGAGTTACACTCACACACACAGAATCATATGTTCAAATATTTGTTTATATATATGATGATAATTCACGTAATTCATTGTGAAATAATCCGTGTGTGTAAGGTGTGCAGTTGGAAATATATACGGAAAATACTTTTTCCTTTTTTTTCTCTTCACGAATTCCTCAACAAATTTTTGCACAAGAATTTGACAATTGAATCATTTTTGATGTGGTTCAATGTTCTTCGTGATGTTCTTTGCTAATTTATTAATTTTTTCTGTGTGAATGAAGTTCATCGCAAGATTTGTACGTGAAAATTCGATTTAGGGGGATGAAAAAATTTTCTCTCTCAGTGTTCACTCTGAACACAATTGCAGCATGCCAATGGTAATCTTTTCACTGATTGTTTCTCCTTGTTCTTTTATTCAATAATTTTTGTGACTTCATGCAAGTGACATTCGTACAGTAGCGATAAACAAAATACACAACGTGATAGTATTGAAAATACTGATGTTATTTACGATAAACAATTTGAAAGAAATGAATATGCATGATGGAATCGAAAAAGAATTTTGGCAACTAGGAACAATGTAAGAATATAAATAAAAGAAGAAGAAATAACATGAGAAACATGAGCGGAAATCCGGCTGAGTTGTTTGGTCGTTGATTATTATGAGATATTTGAAATATTCGGAAATTTTTGCTGTGTCTCGGTTTCACGCTCGAAAATGCGGCCGGAAGTGAATGGAGGAGAGACCTGCAGGGTGATTGGTTGTCGTTGGTGTTATATAGTGAATAAGCAGCGCAATTTACACGCCCACAAAAAATACACACACATAAATACATGCAAAGTCAGAGTAATTTTGAAGTGAATGCGACGCGATACGAATTTTTCATCGCAAGTTGTTATTATTTTGGTGGAGAAATCTCTTTCAAGTTCCTCATGGTCGTATGTTGCCTGATGTTTGTGCCTTAGGCAACATTCACACCGTTTAACAGTTGTATACTTTTGCTAGATCTTTTTTTTTTCTATTGCTGTTTCTCGGTGTTATCCACAACGGAATTTGACTTGTGTATAAATGCATGTTTATTGTATGAATACCTTACTTACATACTCTGGCTTTCATTGGACGTGGTCGTGCAATGCATGTAAAGCGTCTACGTCTTTTAAAAGACACTCGAGTTGCACAACCCACCACGACGTGTGTCGATCTCTTCCACATAGACAACGGACGATGACCTAACGCACTAATGCTTCTATATTAATGTTTGTGTACTCATTTATACATATACATATAAATATGTATGTGTTTTGTGCGCGCGCTTGATCAATAGAACTTTGTGTTTACAGTTGGAAGATGGCAATTGACAGATTTTACCATAGAATAAAGAAACAAGAATTGTTATTGTTCGAATAGAATATTATTTTTTTTTATTTTGGGATGGGATTGATGGACAAAAAAATATAATAGAGGATAATCACTGTGAAATAGGGAAGTTTGAAGTCATCACACGGATGAGTTTTTTAATATCGAATGTTTCTGCAATGTTTATTATTTTTTTCACAGTTGAATTTTAATTTTTGCATTTATTACGTACGCATTGTTAGGAGCGATATGGCTTACAAACAATGAACCAGCATGACTTCGATTTATACAATGTGAACTCTGCGCGCTACTGTTGAGTGATTTGAATCGCTCGTTTCTAGGTCGATTGATAATTTATTTTCTCAGTTTATTTCGTGTATTCTCTTTTAGACATTTTGTGGAGAAGGAAAATAATTCAGTCCACTATGAGCAATTTGTAGTGAATTTAATTATTTTTATATTGAATACTTGATTAGTCTACGAGAAGCTTTACACTTTATATAAATGCAGTAAACATTTATTGACAATGAATGTGAATGCATATTTAATGAAACATCTGGAAACATATTGCGGGATATTTGGTGGAAAGTCTGCACGAAACACCAATTGGAACGATGTAAAAATATCGTAAAAAAAAATTATTGTGCAAAATTGAGGACAATTAAATTCGATATTTTTATTTGAAACTTCCTTTGACTTCGACATTGCGTTGTTAAATTTCAAGAGAGGACATGGCTTGCGAATTGTGATGATTATCAGCATATTTACGTGTGTACGTATTGACGAATTAATGTCGTGTGTCATTGGGTTTGGGTGCGAGTGTGTTTGTATGTGTGTATACATCAGGTGATCGCACATTACAAATATGGAATTCGAAGATGAACCTGTGCGTACAAATATATATGAAAGATATTCTTGCTGATGATTTTTTGCACGTTGAACTTTCTCTTCACACTATGTGGATGAATGCATGAATGTAAATTTCGGTTTTAAAATTGTATATTTTTATTCTTCATTTCTAAATTTAATGTCGTTAATGACATCTGCTTTTTCTCTTTCCTCCTCTAATTTTTATTTTCTCTTTCATTCCACTTTATGATGGATGAATATGAATGGAAATGTTTTACTTGATATTTTTACTTCTTCATTTTTGCATGTTACGATAAATACACAGACATACATGCGGGTCGTTCTTATGAAATAGATATCTGCATTCGTGGAAAAGTGACCTCGCTTCGTGGAACCCGAACGACCGGTAGCCCTTTCAAAATAGTTTGAAGTAGACTGAAGCAACAAGGGAGACATATATACATATATATACAAAAAGAGACGGAGAAAAAGGAATATAAAGGAGAGAAAAAACACGACGAGAAATTCTCTTTCTTTTTTTTTATGATATCTCTTCCTCGTTCTTTCTTTTCTCTGCTTTTATTATTTTCTTTCCCTTTCAAATGTATAGAGTGAGGCCAAGGCCCTGTGGCCCCAAGACACTTTTGTTGGGCTCATATATATATATTTGTTCTTTTTTTTTCATTTGGCTTTCAAACTGAAAATGATTCATGATTTCTATACGGCTACTGTTCAGGAAGATTACCAAATTTCTTTTGTATAAGTCATTATACAAATATATTGAAGACGTTAGTGGAGATAAAAAAGAAGTGAAGAATAATTAATATATGAACAATAAATTCATTTGGAATAATAATCAATAAAATTTGCTGGAGAAAAAAAATTGAAGATGCGATGAGGTAACAAATTGCTTTTTTTTTTCTCAATCTCAAATCTCAACTTGGGTGGTCTCGCGCTCTTTGAAACAACGCATATATAAATATAGAGTTATATATAGATAGAAAACCAATACTCGTAGGCAAACCAAATCGACACACCCTCGGCAAAAGGAACCGAGAAACTGTTTATGTTTCGGGTATGATGATGATGATGATGATGATGACGGAAGAAGAAAATAAAAGACAAGAGAATTCCAAAAATTCTTCGTTTCTATTAGGAAGGAAACAAAAAAATAATTGAAAAATAATTTCATATTTTTGGCGGTTGATTTCACAAAAACGGGAGGGTTAAGAAAAAATAAATAATTGTCAGGGTACAAAAATCTCGTACCAGGGATTGTAGAGACCTTTCTTTAATTTGGGTCACCGTGAAGTTCGCTGGAATGCGTTTGGAATGCATTCCACATCCGAGAAGAATTGAAATTTTATTCTCTTTACATCTCTCTCATTTTTATTACATCGCGGCATTTACTCTCTTTCTTCACCCTCGCGCTTTTTCGCTTGCGTACACATTGGAATACCAGGATGACACAACCGACGAATTTACAGCGTCCGGTAGGGTGCTTCACCTCAAACAAATGCCGACAATTTTCCACAGAGTAATTTTGACAATTTTTATTTTTATTCTTTTTCTTTCTTGTATCCCACTCATTCTTTCATTTTTTTTTCTCCTCTTTATTTAACATGTGCCGTCGATTGGAAAGCAATTACACATTACAAATTTGTTTCATCCTCATTCACTCTGAAAATTATCAACAAATGATTCTGATATCATTTACGGTGAATTATAATTGAATTCAGGATTTGTAAAACGTTCTAACCTCATATTGTTGATCTTCTGCCGAGTTGCATAAAAGAACGAATTATTCAAGAGCTCAATAAACATCAAACTATTCCAATCCGTTGAATATAAAATTCAATTCAATTTGGTTTCATACATTTTTCCCTTCCACTATTTATCTATTTTACGATTCTTTCCACAAACATCCAACAATTTCCATGTTATCCTCAAATGTAAAATAATCACAGCACCAATTTTGCAATTTATCGGGAATGCAACATTGATACATACCAATTTATTGTAAAATCATTGAAAAAATAATTCTGCCAAGAAAAATATGAGTTCTCAGCATTGTAAAATTGCCACATTTCACATTATTTTCTCAGTAAAAAATTTTAAAGAAACTCTACAGTGTACTCCAAAGTGGTCTTTCATTTCTAAATAATCATCTCACGCTCGCTCCAAAATTTTCCATCGTCTCTACATATCCCACGAATAATTTCTTCATCTTCATCCGATTATTTCAGTTGAACAAAATAAATTTACAACATTGTTATAACATGTCCTCAGACGTGCTCGTCTTTGTTGCGATTACATTGACGCACATATTCAATAAATACACGCACATTTATATATACATACACTAGCGAGTATTTGACCACCTTCAATTCTGCGCGCGCGTTCGCTTACGAGGACTCGATTGCGCGCAACCGGTATATAGCATGCATGTAACCGGCCTCTCGTACCTAAAAATAGACCCTGGCGGCTTTTAAGTGCATTCTCCGCGAGATGCATCCGACCGAGTCCAAGGGTTGTCTCTCTCACTGTTCACATTAATTCAAACGACACATCCAATTTTTTTTTATTCTATCCTTATGTTATTTTTTTTCTATTTTATTCTCATTTCGTTACTCATTATATTGAAACGGCAAAATTTATTCTCCATTGAATTTATTTTTTTCCTCTACATTCAACATTTAATTCATTCATTATTAAAATAAATTCAAATCAGACATTGATAAATATGACAATAATTATAAATAACATTAATATAATTTTATTAATAAAAGAGAAATTCAATTCAATCAAAATTATTTACCTAAAGAACTTTGAATTATGGAATTTTCATGCACACATAATTCAATACATAAATATGTGCATTTCCTCGAAATATTTTGGCACGGAGCTATTTTGAATTTAGCGTAGACTTTGCTCACGTCGCCTGCAGTCGTTTTAGCGTATATATATGTATGTATATATAAAGGAAGAATTCCGTACACACTATGTATAAACATACCGTCAGCGTGGCAGCGAGAACGAGCGCGCGCGTTTTTAGCGGCTCTTGGAATGCGAAAGATTTTTCCTCAACACAGATGGCGACCAGTTGGCTCATGGCCCTCTTCTCCCTATGTATATGCCCCAATCTTTTATTTTTTTCTCCTCCATCTCTCTATCCTCTCTTTCTCGCAACTCTATTTTTTCCCTCTCTGTATATATTACACATACAAATAGTGATATAAAATTGAATTCATTTACATTTGTTCATATGTCTATCATTGAATTATTTCTCATTACTCCATTTTGATTAGGATAGAGAATAATAAAATAAATGAAATGAAAGAGGTGGGAGAGTAAGAGGAGTGGTGGAGAATAGCAAATATTTTGTTGGAATTTCTTGGCACTATGGCGTACATTTTTTTTCAATCAGATAAATAACACGTGTACAAACGATGCCTTTTTTCACTTGCGTATGTTTAGTCAGACTCACGCACAATTCTTTTGCCCCTCTTTTCGTTTTCCCTCACTGTTTCGCCATCGCTATTTCATTTTTTTTTTTTTTATTCTTTTGTACACACACGAATCAATCGCTTTGTATAGAAGCAATAAAAGTATCGAGGCCATGACACGAATTACAGCATATGAGCCCGGGAGTCTTCCCAAACATGGATAACTCACACATTCCTATTGCATGATGTTTTCTTTTTTTTTCCTCTTGTAATTATCATTATCATCATTATATAAACTTTTACATTCTATTTCTATTTTTATTCTTGTCGTATTTTCCTGTTTATTTACACGGTGAAGAAAAAGAGAAAGGAGATAAATTTCGTGAGATTCTTCACAAATTTCTGTCAATTAAAAAACGAATTTTAAATATTGCCGTGATGGAAAAGTGATGATTGATCGAATAATAATGGTGAAGGTGGTGTGGTGGTGCAATTTTGATGATAATGCAAAATGAGTGTGGATCGAATTATTTCGCTGTGATGTTCATCAATTTGTGGTTGAGTGTTGGACATGTGAACATGAGTCGAACTCATTGGAATCAGAGTATATAGAATATGACAGATGCATTATGTTATGTGTTAACGAAACAAAACAATGAATTGCAAATGCATAGATCAATGTGTACCCTTGGAATAATGCCAGGTATATTAACTGTGAAAAGAGAGGGCTTATATACTATTTTACTCCTACGCTCTTTTCCCAATCCAGTTGTTTTTGTTTCACTCTCTCGTTTGCTTTCTATCTCACTCATTTTCAACCTCAACGCACGTAATAATTCTTCACTGTTGTGCATATATATATATGTAAAATACCCACGCGTATGTATTACCCACCACGGTTTAATACACCTGACGCACCAGCGCCGGTGAACGTACCGAGGAATCGAGTGAGAATTTACCACTTTGACTACTACACTATATAATATTACCCGTCATTCAAGACAACTTACAACTCTTGTGTGTATTTATATACATGTTGCATATATTATATAGATTTTATGTATGGCGAGACGTTTGGGGTGAAATTGACGGGTTATTTTATTTATTCATTCGATTTTTTACCCATCTTGATGCTGGATAATAATTTTTTTCTTCTTTCATATTGAATATATTTCCTGTTTGTGAAGGTAAAAAAAAGGATTTTGGGATTGTCATAGGTCAATGAATTGAATAATTTTGTGCTAGGTCATTGAAATGGTGTTGGGTGTTGTGGATATTTGTTCATTTGATTGGAATAATGAAAGGAATTGAGTTCAGGGTGAATTTCAATTGGTGATAACTGATGTTTAATGAGTCAATGTGCATTGGAAATTAATGTGTTGCTGTGTATGTTCAGTTAATCCGTATTATTACAAGGTCAACTTGTCGTTTATTTCGAGGGAGTGGAATGTTGGCAATCATTTATACATATACGGAATGTTAGAATGTTTCAACTATTATCATATTTTTTTTTACTCATAATAATTAGTCTTTTTTCATTTCTGTTATGATTGATAATTCTGTCAGGTTGAAAAATACAAAAAGAAAAATACTTCAATGATTTATACGATATTTCATTTCATTTTTTATTTGTCTATGCGAATGAGAGAGATAAATTATTCCTGAATAATCTGACAAATTGTGTAACACATTATAATTACAATGCATATCTTGATTGTCATTTTTTTTCTCTCGTGCATGTAAAGTTACTGTTTATTAATTTTTCTTCATTTTGTTTCTTTTTTCTTCATCGGATTTCCGTGGAAATATCCAGTAAAAAGCCTCATGACATTTTTTCCAATAGTGAGAAATAATTCATAAATAAAATTTCCAATTTCAATTTTCGTATTAACTCGGTATCTAAAAAAAAAAATCGTTCACTCTTCGCAATTCCTTTTCGATTGCCAAGTCAATATTATTAGCTACCAATAAGCAATCGCAGTTATTTAAACACGTAAAATATTTATCCAATCCCCATGTGCATACACGTGAAATAATTTAATTTGAAAAGGAGTTGAAGAAAAAAATACTCGCGCTCGTATATCTCACTGGTGATGACAGAAAAGAGATTGCGCGCTCACACACTCTTTATAATACCTACATATATTTGTAAGAAAAAAAAACATCCATACAACATGTGTAGATGTGTTGTGGTGCTGTACAAGTCCACTGAAAAATCGCTTAATATGCAACCAAGCGATATATTTCAAGTTGATGCAACGACCGAGGATTACTAATTGTAATATTTATCCTCGGAACCCTTTAACATACATTTATGCACTCACATACATGCAAATATACATGTGTTGAACAAATAACCTATATTTCAATGCGCTGATTGAAAAAATAAAGAATAATATTCATACAACAATAATTTAACATTGTAACATTGCAAGTTGATAAATGATGTAGTAATCCTTTTTTTTTGTTTTCATGTTCCAAAATCGATTGCGTAAATTTATTCACTTGACTGAAACTTCTTCCTTTCCTTTTTGATTTGTCTTTTTTTGAATTAATCATGGGATTTAAATTCTATTGACGTCAAGGGCACCTGAGTGTCTCAAGAATTCATCGAGAAATGCCCACTAACCTCGCCATTATGTATATATTTAATGTTTGGATATGTGTGTATGTATATCTTTATGTGTAGCTGCGTTTTATTTGATACACTCGTCACTGACCCCAACATTCCATTAACGTGACGTGGTGGTGAACAGGCGCGCAATTTGCGATAAGTGCGTGACAAATACTGATAAGCGATAAACATTCATCCTAAAAGGCCACGAGAAAGAACGCTCGAGTGGGAGGATAATAAAAATAAAGACGATTAATAATAATGAAAAAATTATTCTATATTAATCATTTATCACTCTATAAATACAGTTGTTTATACAGTGAATGAAGTTAATCAATAACGAGGGAAATGTTCACTCGTGTTTATGTTTAATCTCTGATTTGATGAGAACAAAAATTGACGTCTTTGTTACAATTATTTTTCACAATTGTTATCACATGAGAATGATAAAATTTTTCTTGTGTTAATCGCAGTGATTGAAAATTATTATGAATTTTATATCTATTTCATAAATATTTGAGATTTGTAATGATTAAATTCTTTTATTCATTTTGAATGTAGTAAAAAGTTTCACAATTGAATTGCACGTAATTCGTTTCAACCTGATTTAATTTCTTTTGTTTTCTCAAGTAGGTATAAAAATTGTGGGAGAAAACAATTCGTGACGAGTGTGAAAATTGTTCCATAATAAAATAACAATTGATGAAATGAAGAAAGAGAAAAGACAAAGTGGATGGATATGGAATGAATAGAATTTATTTTCACTCACGAATGAAAGATTATCGACGAGAAAATTACATGTGAGAGAAAGAGAGGTATGGTATCTCACCAATTGTATTCGCGAGCGCGCGCGCTACGGGAAACGGAACACGGAACAGAATGAGTACGTGTACATGAGTGAATATACATACATGTTTAATGTTGTGTTGTTGTTGTTATTGTTGTTGTTATTGAAGGTGGCGGTGGTATATCGCACGGGGGCTTAGCTGGTATGCAGGGGTTTCACTCGCATTCCTGCAATACCTGCTCGCGCCTCCGTGGCGCTCTCCCACGAGCACAAAGCCCCGAGCAAAATGTTTATATCACCACACCATACGCTAACGATATAGATATACATTAATATACACCAATGCATAGTTAAAATACCGTTGTAATATATATTTGACAACAGAATTGAATGAATCGTTTGCTCCTTCAGAATTAATTACCTCTCACACACCGATAAATATTTCAATTCCATTTTATTATTCAACTGCGTTTAAAATTCGAAGAATTTATGAATAATTGTTAGACAGATATAAAACAACTCTGAATATCAATTAATAATGAGGAATTTTGTGTTGGATTTCAATTGTTGAATGAAAAAAAAAAAAAGAAATACTGACTAACATTCGTTCGGTATTTTTACTGTGAAATATAATCTGTTATTTCGGTAGAAATAACTAGTTGTGTCTCTGTGTGAATTGTAACACAAACAAATACTATTTTTCTCTTTCTCTGGCTCATGTTGTTTCTCCATTTTTTTCTTTTTTTTCCTCTCATCGGTTGGCATTGTATTAACCTCTCTACTCGGCAATTGACGTCGCCTCGAGGGGGTTTCGGACGCACGCTCTCTTGCGTAATTGGGTACGGGCCTGCGTCCGATTTTACGTAAGAACACGCTGGAACATCCCCGCATTCCACCATCGGCACTCAGTAATTTTCTTTCGTACTTGGGATCCATTGCAAAAAAAAAGAGGAAGAAAAAAAGGCAAAGAAAGGAGGAAGAAAAAAAATGATGTCTAAATATATATATATATACGCATTTTTTTCTTCCTTAAACATTGTTATTCCGGTTTAATGAAATAATGTCGAAATAATAACACACTTGTGGATATTTCGAAAAGTATATTTTACATGTATTGCTTTCTTCCCTGACGAATGGAAAATAAATTGTGATACAATGTTTCCATTCACTCTTTTTTTTTCCTTTTTTTTTTCTGTACATCTATAAATTCTTTATCGACATGTTTTTCTTCGCTTTTGTAGTTTCTGTTTGTTTTTTTTTTCCATTCCGTTTCTTTCGTTGTGATGAAATAGATTCTTGAGAATTCAAGGCATTACGCATCACACGCGACTTCGATGAGTCTCGATAAGATTCCAATCGAATTCTTACATCATCTTTTACATTTAAAAATTCTTCTCTCATAATTTAATTACATGAAATTGTGATGAAATAAAAAATGGGATGTTAAATGAATGAATAGAAAGTGTCAATAATTATTTTTTTTTCCCCTGCTTTTTATTCGGTATTCATTCGATGTAATCGGTAATTTACTTTATGCTGCAAATCGTTGAATTGTGTGTATGGTAGACAGCAGCGACTTCTTTGGTTGCGGTTCGTGACGCGTCATAACCTTGGCATACCATTGCTCAGAACGTAATGCAGATTCAGCGTTCTCATTAGTCATTATATTGACAATTTATTCACGGGATTTTTTCCTTTTTCTTATATGCTTTTATTCTTCGATTTACATTAATTGAACAACATTTTCTGTTTTATTTGATGATCTTTTAATAAAGGAAATTGTGACTGTTCTACGTTTACGCATGGTCATGCGCAGTTATGTGAATTATTAATGGTTTATTAGAGTTTATAATTGCAAGTTCCATTTTATTTATTCATTCATTTTCAATTTTATTATTCATATTATCCATTTTAGTGAATTATTTCGCAGGATAAATTACAAAAATGTTTGGTTGATGCCACGTGAGGAAAATTCGCAAAATTTATCATTTGAATTAAATTTTTCTATAAAAGACATCATAGGATAATGTCGGTTATTCATCACAACGAAAAATAATATATGAGGAATTATTTCCGCTATTATCCTGTTTCATCCATAAAACATAATGAAGAAATAATAACAGAGAAGGAAAAAAAAAATATATGTGAGATAAAAAGTCATGAATGTGCATGTGTATGTCATACAATGAACATTATACACATAAATATAGCCAACAAGTTACATTACTGTAATGACTGGTGGGCAACTACGTAATGACTCGATCAATTAGCAATCAAACGTAACTGTGTGTTTTATATCCATTATGAACAAACCCCAATGCCAGAGGTTCATATTTTCTATCACTCAGTCTGAGCTCGTCATTATCGTCGCGAAAATTTTCGAATAAAAAAATATTCGAGTAGAAGAAAAATTAAGAATCTTAAAATAATCCTCAAAGAATTATGAAAAACTCCATAAATACATAATTATTTCGTTTATCTGTAAATTCACACAGAGATATCACATTGAATTTGTGACTCTTAGATGATTCATTGATAGCTTTGAATTGTTATATTTTTCCATCCTCTCACATTTCTGTATTTTTTTTTTTCTTATATATCCGCATACACTTGACATGACTCACTAAAACTCCACTCCGTTTGTTTGTCTGTATTTCAATTATTTATTCAATAAAATATAGTGTACATATCGTGGATAATTATTTCAATGAAAATATATGGTGAAGAGTTGATTATTCATGAGTAATTTCTGTTTGAGAAAATGGATATTAATAGATAGTGATTTTTATTTAATTCAATGCGTTTATTTTACTATTTGATTTTATTGCAGATTCACGAAGCCGCAAACGTTCGCGGATTGCATCGGAAATGAACTGCCTTTGGGTTGGGAGGAGGCATACGACAAACACGTGGGCGCTTACTACATCAATCATGTCAACCGTAAGTGCATTTCTTTCATCTTTTTCTCACTTATCAACATTTTACTTTTTTTCCCACTTTTCTTCGAACTATTTATTTATTTTATTTATTTATATCCTTCACCTTTCTCTTCAATCGATTGCGACAAATATATCAGTTTTATTATCAATGATTCGTATCGTATAAATATATTGTGTATATGGTCTGTTGTTGCTTCGGTGAATATTAATGACTGTATCGTAATCTTGATGACCTCGCGGATAAGTCAAAGGAATTTCTTGTTTGTTCCACTTTATTAACTCACGTGTTAATGTACGTATATATACGTTGAGTGATTTTTTTCTTGGGTTTTATGGGCAAATGGGGGCGTGAATGTAATAAACATGAAATTATGTACCACGCGAATTTGATGGATTTCGACTAATTTTTATATTTTCTTTTTTTGCTTTTATTCCTTCAGAAACAACTCAGTTGGAGGATCCACGACAAGAGTGGAGAGCAATACAGGAGGCGATGCTCAGAGAGTATTTGCAAACCGCACAGGACGTACTTGAGGTGAGTAACATTATATGAAATTATTTTTCTACCTTACACAAGATAAAATGTTCGGGGGAATTTTTTTTTCTTGTTTTAATGCGGATCGCCAGAATATTAATGCAATGATTATTGTGTGTGAAATGGAAATTGAAATAAATCGCATTAAACGATTCAATGAATAATATTTCCGGGATTTTAAATAAGCAAAGCATTTCTCAGACATTTATAGATATAAATGTCTGAGAAATGAAGTGAATAAAATAAACTGCCATAAATTCGTATGATTCTTTGAAAATATTTAACTTGGTTCAAAGAAATAAGGGAAAAAAGTAACGAAAATAATGTGACGAAAAATAAAATGGAACAAATGAAATAATGATATGGAATGAATTTGAAGTGACAGATAAAACTCGACGACACTCTTTACTTTTATTTCTTTTTTATTTTCATATATATTTAGGTCTACTTTGTGTTCGATGCGGGTCATATTTAACGGATCTCATCTTCTACTACTTCTTCTCCTCTTTTTGCTTCTTCTCGTTCTTTTGGTTAATTTTGTCTCTCTTTTCTGTCGTCGCAATCATGAATTCGACTATAATGTCCATTTCCTGTCCACTGAATCGAGTCAGCAAAAATAAGAGATTGGATTATACATGCTTTATATATACATATATTTATTAATATGTGGATTTAATGGGTGGGCGTTGACGTTGATCACGTGATAATTCACAGATATTTGAATGAGTCATGTACAAGTGCGTGAATTCAATAGAGAATTCCACAATTTTTTTTTTTGTTCAGATGAAATGTTATGAGGTGAGGAGAAACAATTTTCGACTACAATATCCCATTTTTATCATCTAAAAATTCATTTTGTATATCCAACATCACCAATATTACAATCTTTAATTATTTTATAGTGATGATTTTTTTTCTCCTTCTGATCATTATTTGAAGGTGAATTAAAAAAAAGAATTCTCGATACGCACTAAATGGGATTGAAATGTAGTCTCAGAGTTAGTGAGAGCGACAGATCCGGCGAGAAAAATATAGGGGCCAGTGGTTATAAGACAGGAAGTGTTTCTGCCATGGGAAATCATGGCACTTCCGTTCCCGCAATTACACTGTCTTCGTCAATGTACTCTAACAAGGAATCCCTGAATTTTTTTTCAACTCTTTCCCTGGTTTCTATCCATGTTTATAATGATACAAACGTGTTCACGTGATTTATGTTACGTTTGGCAAACACGTTACGACTTGAGATATTTTCATATGGGTAGAAAAAATATTTCGATATTAAATCCGAACGAAATTTTTTTATTTATAGAAAGTAAATGTTGATTTATGTTAGTCTATTTACTGTTAACATCAAATACTCTTTGAGATATCAACATATTTCTGCATAGCACATGCAGACATTCATCGAGTTTTCACTCGTCGAACTAGAGATAAAATATATATTTACGCGCGCGCAAATGTTATAAATGTATGTACATTGAATGTGTGTGTGTGTGTGTGTGTGTGTGTGTGTGTGTGTGTGTAAACGCTCGCGCGCACAAGTCAAAGGCGTGTGGCACGCCAAAGGGGCTTGCATTCCGATGCAAATGGCCTCCCTACTACCACCACTTATGGTGTGCACATATATAAACAAGCAAACTTTATACCTCGATACTGGCGCCCTCTTCTCATATACTTTTGTCGTTCGCAATGTGCTTCTCTCGCTCTTGAACTGATTCCTTGCACACTTCAACTTCATTTCGGTTCACCTCACGCTTCGCTTTTTATCGTGAATAAACAAGTTGATAGTCATGATGGATAATTTTCGGGTGTCGACTGTGATGTGACACCAATCCATTTCTTTCATTGTATTCGTTTGTATTTTGTTGATTGAGATGAAATGAAATCGAGATGATTTATTTTTTGTATGAATTATATCGTCAATATTCAAATAACTCATGACATTTTTCGTGATAGTTGTGCAGGGATAAATATTTTCGATGAATCTCTGACTTTATCATTGCAAATTTGATGTTGCAGTTACATATTCAACGAAGAATTTGACATGTTCATAATTATTCCTTGAATTACAGCGCCTCGAAATGGTTTCTAGTGCGTTGATGGTTCTCGATAGCATTGACATCTTTCACATACACATGCGAATATATTATGAGGGTAAGGTGGGATCTGATATAAAGCCCATCGGAGAGATAGACACAAGTGTGTACGTGCTCGATGTCGCGTATTCTCGCCCACTCGTATTTTTTTTGCATTCACCAATTCTCAGTAGGTTTTTCGTCATTGCTATAAATAATTGTAATAAAGGTTGAATTGAATAGCTAAAAATATTTGAGGAAAATTATCAACGTTATACAGTGTCTGTCTATTGCTACGTTTGTATCCCTTTTCTCTTTCTCTTTTTCATTGGATATCATTTGAAAATATTCATGCCAAAATGATGTTTTATCGGATGATATTCATGTGGAATCTTATCAAACGTAATGTCAAGAGTTGTCATCTTTCACGTATGTATACACAAGAGATATTTTTTTTTTACTTGGTATTTGTGTTGTCTTTGTCGAATATTTGTTTGCCTCTGTTGTTACGCGCGTGTCACGAGGTCTTGGGATGTTGGTTGAGGGGAGATGGTGGTATAAGGGGGAAAGTATGACCCCAACGAACTTTCGCAACGATTCTCAACGTGTGAACCACCAACTTCTTCTTCTTCCTCTTCTTCTTTAGTTATTCATGATTTTTTTGCGTGAAAACGACGGCGGTTTTCATTCACCCCATATGTGTATACGTACGCGTGTATACACAAGAGAGAAATAGGCTGAGCTCTCTCCTCTCCTTTATCTTTCTCATTCACAGCAGTTGCAACGATGCCTGTATTCGCTCGTTTCGTTCCAATATGGAATCGTTGACCCGAGTTGCCGGCTGTGAGAAAAAGGGGTACGGGAGCGGGCTCGAGCGACTGCGAGTCCGAGACTCTTGCGATCGTTCCGCGCGGCGGAAAACGCAATATGGCCGGCGCGGAATCCCGACGGCTTTGCACACATATCCAGCTTGCGCTATGTAACGACGCATCGTTCAGCGTACAACTATGCCAAGAAAGACCATTGAATGTTTGTGGAGAAAAAAGAACGATGCAACATGAAAGAAAAATTGTTTCCAAATTGAATAAATTTTATCTGTCTTTGTATATGGTATTGGTCAGACGGACAATCTTTTTCCATGTCTCTTAGTAATTGTGTTTGATAGTATAAATGATTTTCTATTGGTTGAACATCTGCATTGATGTGTTCCATATTTGATGAAGGTGTTTGAAGTGGTTGGAAAATTGAAAAGTCGGTGGTTATGATCGTTGGGTTGGAAAATTTAATTTAATGCATTTTATTTTATTGCTTCTCTGTTTTGGTATGGTATCCCATCATCCTCGACCTTATTTGAGTCAGGTCAGTCATTATGTTTACCCAAGTCGATCATTCACTTGTGGACGCTTCGGATAATACAAGTGAAAAATTGCTTTTGTACCATTGTCGTGTAATATTGTACTGATGAAATATTTTCTACTCATTTGACCCTCTTCGTGTGTTATAAATGAGTTCAATATTTTCCTTTCTCTTTTTATGTTCTGCAAGTTGATCATGATAATTTTGTTTATAAAGATACGAATTTGGGATCAAACAAAGTGATTTGTTGATGCTAGAGTGGTCATCACACAAAACTTGTCACTACTTAAATAAAATTTTTTTCAACACTCTATTCATGAGAGAACGAAGGAGAAGATGGAGAAAAAAAAAGTTTTACAAATATAAATTAGCAATTAAAATTCCAGTTGTATTTTAACTCTGGATCGACAGCAGCTATACATAACTATAACTATATGTCAAAGCCACTTTTGCTCTTTCAGTCTGTCCCAAAAATGTCACCGTCGGGCCAAAGATTCTTCTCGCGTATGAAATTCGAGGAATTCTTGGCCGGCGACTGGCAATCGTCGAGCCAGAGCGGTGAGCAACCGCACAGAGTGCAAATGCTTGCTCTCTCAAAATATTTTATCCACACTCATGCACACATACATATTTATATACACATTGATAATCTCGCTTAGTTGGCTTCACCGCAAATTTCCGAATTTTTCGTCTTACAGTATCGTGTCCACGTGACTCGCGTCGTGAACTTTAGAAATGATGTGATCTCGCCAACGATATACGTCGTGTTTAGCTGTCCTCGATGATGCTTGACTAAACATACACTGCAAATATCTCCACCTCATCAAATTCACATAGACAATTCACTTGATAGAAAATACTTTCTATAAACCTACTCACACTCAATATCAACCATTAAAATCAATTATTCATAGATGATAGAATACGTTAAATAACAATAAAAATAAAATAATTCAGAAATGACAGCGATAAAGAAAGAAAGAAGTGGAGAAAAAATGAGACGCAAAGAATTTCATCGAAAAATTCGAATTCACTCAGCGCTCGATGGGAAGTGAGATAATTACCGGCAACTAATCTCATGGGATTCAGTTTGACCATAAAAAGCTATGCGTGGATAGAGCATAAATGCAATGGTGTCGTGTGTGTATGCGTGTGTGTGTGTAGCCCGGAGGCTGTTGGATCTGCATCGTTACTTGTCAACGCGTCGTAGTGGTGGTATTGCCGTTTTCTGGCATCTTCATACATATACATAGAATATACATAAACACATAAGCACACATAGTAAATACTAATACAGGTATATAGAATGTATGGGAAGTGTGGGCCGCGCTGAGAGAGTGGTGATGAGGTAGGGTGAGTTGGCAGGGGCGAGCGAGCCTGCCACGAGAGATTGGAATGTTTCCCGTCCACTGTCTTCTCCTTTTTTCTTTCTTCATTCGTCTTGCTCTTTCTCTCTTATTCATTTCTCTCTTCATCTCGCCTCATCTCTCATCTCAAATGCATTGGCAAAACGACGATGTGGCCACCACACTACTCGTTTCATTCTCTCCCCTCTGTATCGTTCCAGTGCCCCACCGCGCGTTTCGCCTCTTCCCCACCTCACTTTTACAGGTCGTAATGTGTGAGTGTGTGAGTGTGTGCGCGCGGATACGAGACTTTTGGCGTAGTGGCTCCCGGTGTTACGCTCGTAGGGCCGCTCGGGCGTTCATGAAGTGCCCGAGGACGTCCGAACGCGAACGAATACGGTTGTGAGGCCCCGGATTGAGTGCGCGCGCGCATACACACTCTACCAAACAACCATTGGCCATCAAGTAGATACCGTAAATCGCTTTTCGACCGAAAATAACCTCGCCCTCCGTCGCGGCCACTCTTCTGACGGGATATGCGCGCACGCGGGGCTTAAAAGCGCGTCACGCGTGCTCCTGACATCGTTACGGATGACAAGACATGGAATTTCAGAGATTATTTTTATTACTCGTCCACATATACTTCAACTTATTTATATATATCTATATATTTACACACACAATCATTTTTAAATATTTTTTTTATTTTGCTTCATTCAAAAGTATGATATTTATTCATGCTAAAAATATCATACGTCGAGATAAAAATTCACCATCGAGTATTTATCAGGTACATTAATTAACTCGGTGTGTTAATGAAATTTTTTTTTTTTTTTTCATCAATATACTCGAACGGATGTTGCTGCAGCGACATTTGTTGCAAACATATGTGCACTTATGTACATATATGTATACAAATAATTTCATTTTTTTTTCTTTCTCTTTTATATTTTTTCGTGTTTTTTCTTTTGATTCATAATGACTTTGACCTTTGAGGCCGAAACGTGCACGTGCGATGTTGAATGGTGCTCTTGCATTGCACAAGGATGGCCCAGAGAAACGTATTGGTGTTGATTAATATTTTTACATGGCTCAATTACCATATATAAATTCCCTTGCTATGTATATCTATATCTATATATATCTATGTATCCATACACTAAATCATATTTTCTCATTTATTTACAATAAATAATTTCAAATAGGATATTATAGGAGCTTACATTAATTCCTTTGATGAGGATTTGATGAGGGATAAATATAGAGGAGGGGAGAAAATTGCCTGTGAGGAGAATGAATGAGTGCGAGAAAGATAAAGAGATGGAATGAGTTATAGATAGAAGAGTGATGAGGATGTAGACGAAGAGAAGATGAAAGAGCAATATATACATATATAATATATGGGAGGGATAAAAGAATGCTGAGGGGAGAATAAGGAGGGCCCTCGTACGATGGCACCGTGACCTTGCCGGCCATGTAGGGTCGACGCACGCCATTGGCTGACGTACAACGCTTAACGTTTCAAGTCATTCGCAGCCCTATACGATACATGTGGCCACACTAATACCAATTTATACACACGCGCCCTTTATTCTTCTTTGCAAATAAAATATCAATTTAATTTTCATTATTTTACTTGACGATTTCGTCAATTTTTTTCTGATATTATTAATAATGTCAGAACTGAATTTTTGTGTTTGTTCAATTTTTTGGCTTTTTCAAGAAATATTTGAATAGAAAGAGCCCTCGTGTTGGAATATTTTTTGAAATGTGTGGGAAGATGTTACAGATCTGTGTGTATGTGTGTAATGTATGTATAAGTTTAGGTGTATACATAAAATTGAATGTTGTTGCGCGTGAGAAACTAGATGCGATAAAGAAAATGTTAAATAAGCATTAGAGGTGAGCGATAAGAAATGGCGCGATGTTGTTTAATCATGATTCATGCGCAAATATTTTATATGAGTGCGGATGAAGGTGTACATAAGTGAGATATACTAGTTTTAACACTTGCCTAGCATCATCGTAAGATTATTGTGTATGTGTGTTCTTCAACATCAGAGTATTATCGAAGAATGTTGAATGAAATGTAATTGAACTAGTTACAAATTCATGAATTGGTAGCTTTCCCTTTGCGATTTATTACCTTTTATTATTTTTACTCTTCGTATTTACTTCCCCTCGGCACTGATAATGTTAAACTATTGAAGGATGTTTAGTTGGTTTATTGATGAATTTTGTTTTATTGGCGTTCTTTGTAATTAGATGATCGTTATTGGAGGGAGGAATAAAGAACAATTGAAACAATGGATGAATTGTATTTAAAATATTTCTTTATCGTTGATTGTTCTTTTTTATTGTTTTGTATTTGATTTAATATGATTTCATTCATTTAGTTATTGAACTACTTGAATATCTACTTTCAATCGTAACGATTTGAATATTAAGATTGTAAGTCATAAAAATTTTTTGAGGAATCCATGTCTGTATTGACAATATCAATCTCTGAGATATTTCCGTTGATTCATTACGATAATTATGGGTTTTTGAGTGGTGATCAAATTAGCTCCATTAATGTGATTAAAATGAGTTGGAGTTATTGAAATTCTTATGATTTTCACGGGAGTGATAGGCATGAACAAATTTGTTTTTTATATTTTCAATTTAGACATGGGTAAATGATTTTTCACACAAAAAACTTTTATTTCTATACAAACGATAATTATTATTTATTATTTCGGTGATTTATGATAAAAGTGTTGAAAAATATATTCACTACAGATAAAACTAGTGAAGAAATTTATCATGGATCGTGAAGTACAAATTTTTGTTTGACTCAATAATTTTTCTAGTATAAAAAGAAAATTCGACGTACGTGTACATACGTTTATGTATTTATATACATCAATAACTTATGGCTCCGTTATCGTCCCTGCAATTTTGCGGTAATCGTTCTCGAGGTCTTGTGTTATATACAACGTGCACAACTTCAGTTGTGTTGCGTTGTGTGTTGTATTCGTTGTTTATTTTTAATTGGCGCCGGCGTCGAGTTAATTGGAAATTCGCGGGGATGTGTAACTACCATCCGGGAGAATTTCGATGAGCCAGAAAGAGTCATGGGAATGGGATGAGGGGGCGAAAGAATGAGACGGAATAAACGAAGATGTATAAAACGATGAGGGAATAAATACTTTTCACTATAACGAGGAAATAATTGTTCATTTCGACATGATGTTTCGTTTATTTACGTAACAAATAATTCAAGATAAAACATTTTATTCCATTTTTATCATTTCTTATACAAAATAAATATTCATTAGCCATCATAAAACATTACAGAATTTAACAGAGCACTGTTTTATGCCACATTTCTAAATGTGGATACAATTTATCGATAGACTTCACATGAAATAATTTTATCACTTTGATAAATGTATCCAAGTGTTTTTTTAATGATGAGAGTTGTCGTAATTTTCATTTTCTCTTCTTCTACGTACGCATACCAGTTATAAGAAATGAAAAGAATTTTATAATTATGTGAGAAAAAAAAATCCAATTAAAAAGACATAAAAATAATATCACACACGATTAAAAAATGGACAATTGTACATTTTGTATCAGCAATTCAAGTCGATTATCTGTATACATATACGTGGTAAATGCAAGAGAACTTTAGCCAGATGGAATTTGTAAAATCTCATTGAATCTTGGTCGGTTTGTAACGGTGCCTAATGTATATATGTATAGAGTTCTCATGTGGTAACTCTTGCGCGTATATATCAAGCGCCATGTCCTTCTCACCTATCTCGCATTTCACGAAGCCACAGCACGATGCTCAACATCTCTTTCTCTCTTTCTCAGATGATGTTACATCTTCGACAAATGTAAAATTATGTAATACACTATGAAGAAGAAAAAAAACGAATGCAGAGTAATTCAATGTTGTTGCTGAATGAGAAATAATGATCGCAAGGATGTGTGGACAAAATAATAATCATATTCGTATGTTTGCATTGTGAACTAATACACATTCAACATCATGGTGATGTGGGCCTTATCAACGCGTCTGATTTACATCCCGCGATTACGCGTCACTTTGGAATGTAGTATACGTACTCGTGCGCGTCGCAATATCGTGTTGTATGTGCTCGTACTGGATCAGCTCACATGCTTGATTGTATAAGTGTCCGCACGCCAATTGTACAACAATTTTTTCTTTTTATCCTCAATGTAAGATGAAAAATTAAATATTATTCTTTTCTGTATCATGATGTTACTATTGAAATGCCATTGAGAAACACGTGATTGTGATAAGTTTGAGTTGATATTTTCTTTTTAAATATTTTTAGATTTATTGATGGTGGGAAATCATAAAGGAATGAAATTTTTTCATAAAGTTTTATTTGTTGATTAGCGCGACGAGGGAATTTATGATTTTGATTGAGTGATTTGGTTGATTTGTTAATGAAAAAGGGAAAGTGCAATGACACTTCTTTCATTTTTTCTTTTCTGGGATGAATTTTCCCTGGATAAATTAGAATGTGACACGCTGAATTAATTCAATATTATTCTTAATAATTCATCATTGTTATTATGATAATCATGGGTTGGGCACATGAAATTATTATGGCAGGATCAAAATATTTTTCATACTGTGCGTTGATGATGATGATGATGATGATGATGATGATGATAATGATGATGACGATGGTATATATATTTATACACTTTCTTGTTTCTCAGGGACATATATACGCCCATCCCAAGTGTTTCTGTCTCGCCAACAATTTTATATTACATACGACCACGGCAACACGCGGCATTCCTAGCTTCATTCCAGAATCGAATGAAAGCCTTCGAAATGGCTCCGACGTTTATCATAATTGCTGCTGTCGCTGGTGTACGCGGCGCCACCGGTTGTTCTTTAAGTCTGCATGTGCACATTTATACAGACACACTCGTCGTCATTATCATCATCATCGTTGTCGTTGTCGTCGGCGTTTGCGTTGTCGCCACCGCTACTTCGCCATCACCAACTGTGTGAGCGAATTCCATTTATATTTGTTGAATACTCGTTGTTATGTACAATGCTGAGAAATGCAATTAATTCTTCACTATGTCTATGTGTCCTCTTATCCACCAAATATTTTCATTTCATTTCGTCATTACTATTCACAATGCAATTGAATTATTTTACGGTTAATTAATAATTTTGCAGGAGAATAATTTATTAAATAATACCCGGGTTCAAATCTCGGATGGTTTTTTTATTATTTTTCATACAATCTTTATCTCCTGATATACGATGATAAAATCATGATGGGAAATTCCAACAGTTCTTGATGAAAATTTCGATAAAATTCAATGAGATAATAAAATAAATTAAGAGATTCGGCATCCATATTGAATAATTTCTATTGATAAATTGAAATTACAGTAATTGATCAATTCTGATAATAAAATTTGATAACGAAAATCGTTGAGGAATTATAAAACTGCGATAAACAAATAATTCGATGAATGAAGTAGTGTCAGGTGACAAGCTGAAATAGTTTGAGAGAAGAGGAAAAATAGCTGGAAGAGAACGGTAGAAGAATAACGTTAAACGACACAGCGTGATAATAACAATCTTCTACGAAATTGCATGCGTATAATTGTTTGTTTTATATTGTGCATGTATATACATTGTTAGAGATGATCCAAGTGACGCTCTGTTGGTGTGACACTACCGGAATTCCCGAGCATTCCCAAGCGAGTAATGCTGATTTTTATCGTATATCCCATGGACTCACGATCCTGCTCTCGTTCCATCTCGTCTCTTCTTACTCCTTCCCTTCTCATCTCTCTTCCTCTCAAATCATCTCACAACTGCAAAAGTACTCGTTGGATATACAACACACTCTATACCACATAAGTCTATATGTATAATTTTATATGATGGTGCCTTGTGACGGGCGCGCGCATATCTTTCAGACTTTCTCTCACATTTCCCATGATTAAAAAAACAAATATCGTTTCCGTATCATTCAATATTATTTTTCATTTCATCTCGAGTTATCTGTTTGATGAATAAAAATATTGACACATTGATAAATAATATATTTGCAATGGCACTGATAGAAAAAAAATCTTGATTCAAGAAAACTTGTTTCTTCAAAATTCCATTCTTGTTTCAAACTATTCAATTTTCTCTATTCGAAAAATTATTCTTCTCTTCAGCGAAGCACT
>JABMBR010004162.1:0-26562 GCA_018881525.1 Meteorus sp. PSUC_FEM 10030008
GGGGGGGGGGGGGGGACATTTTCGTGTTGGCGTGAGCAAAATCTGAGGAAATTTGATAAAATGATGTGACGAAAAGAAGAAGAAGAAGAAGAAGAAGATGAGGGATGAAGTGGATATGGATATACAATTAAGTCGTGTAAATTTGCAGAATCGTTTTTTCCTCCAACGCAGTGTCTCGTTAAGAAATTTTCATCGTCAAGTACACTCTCTCCCTTTTCTTTTTGCCCTCATCGTGCGCAGAGGCATCAGAGGAAAAATCTTCAAAAACAAAGGGGGTCAAGATGGTTTGTGACGCAAGGTGAAACGTATGAGGGGCGAAGAGAGGGGGATGAAGAGTGAAATGGCACCCATGAGAAAGAAGCGAAACGGTTTTAATTGGAAGCGGAGCGATGGGGTCGTTGGTTGTAAAGCTCAACGCGAAGAGGGTGAGATACCAAGAGGAAAGGGAGTTACTGCCGCACATTTGGTACTCTGTGTTGTATATAACTACACGACTACCATCACAACACACTTGTGCACACGACCCCTTTCGTATAAACCGTTCAAAACGCATTCACATATGGATAACTTTGAAGAAAGCATGAAATAGTCAAAGGAAAAAATTCAATACAATAAAATGTGATTCGTCACAGTTTCAAAATCTTGTAGAGCATCCTATTAAGAGTCGAAGGAAATTGAAGATGGAGTTATGGAAAATTTTCGTTGGATATTTGAAGTGGAGTGGAGATTTATCGTCTTTTAATGCTCCAGGTTTTTTTGATGACAATTTCAAGTTTCGACTGAATTTTAAGCAGACTGGAAAGGGGATGGATGGAAAAACAATTGAAAAATAAGAATATAAAAAATGTTCATTGTTATCTCACGAGTTTCTATTTTCTCTTTTGAATTCTTGCCAAGTGGATATTCGGTTTCCTCACTCATCAGATTTCAGATAGACATTCGGTAATATAAAACGCGTCGTAATGTGCATAGATAGTAAACGTACACATACAAACGCATATTAATATATGGGAGATAATTGAAAAAAGGTAAAATGGATAGTTGAAAGGTGAATATTGAAAACGATTGAAATAAAGATAAGAAAACAGTGAAGATTTTTCATTTTTATTTTATTTTCCTCTTTGAATTGTCATTTTTTGATGGGATCTCAATATAATTAATTGAATGTGGGGTATCACGAACGAAGGAGAATAACAGGGAGAACCAAAATGAATTTTATATATAGAAAGAAAAATATATGAGAAGAAACGTCTCTCATTATAAGACCACCAACATAAACTCGTGATTCACAATCGATATTTTTATTTTCTTTCTTTTTCTCTCTGTGGTAGAGAGATGTCGGCGCGTGGCAAAATCGATCGTATCTCTTTACTAAATCTCTCTCATCTCGCTTTCTCCATTCTTTATCGTTCATTCTGTTCTCCATTCTCGAACAGTTCCTGCATTTCCATTTCTACTTTCCTCTTTCATTTTCTCTTAATGCTGTCTCTGTAAAATTTGTGACCAGTTTATTATTCATGCTCCTTATTTTAATCTTGTTAAAGTAGAAATTAATTCATGTGAAGTGGAATAGAAAAATGATGAACAATCCGAAGCGTAGAAGAGAGAAATGACATTTAAAAATTATTTTATGCACTCGGAGGTTTATAAATTTTATTTATGACAATAATTCGTCAGTTGACGATTGAGAATTGAAAAATAAAGTTGAGAGTTGGATATTTATTCAACCCCAATCTCAAAAATGGAATAACATGAGAATATTTCAAACAAATATTTTTCTTCCTCAATTTATTTCTTGTCCGCTCTGACATCACCGTGATATGATTTCACCACCACAATATCGATAAATTGATGTCTAAAATAAAATAAATTTTATAAAAACCTGTAAGAAAAATATCCGAAAATCGTCTGGGTCCAGCTGAAAGACGGAGCGAAATTTACGATATAAAAACAGAAGAGCTAAAAAATCCCCAACATAGAAACACCTACATAAATAATAACCACAACGTATCATGTCTCTCTTCGAATTTTATTAATCGTTCTCTGTCTCATCTATCAACCCCACAATTGAGGATCAGTTGGTCGTTCGAATAATCCGGCGTTAATTCTCCGATTAACTTTACCGCTTCGAAAACGTCGAATATTTTTCTTAACCACATCATCTCATTTCGTCTCTTTTATTTGTTCAACCCCACTCACTTTCTTGATGAAGCGCGACTGAAATAAATCCGTTGAGCTTGGGCCAAGATCGATGTGACGTCGCATCTCCGTTGCGGCAACGTCCATTCCCCTGTCGAGGGGTTGAACGGGGAGTAGAAAAAAAAAGCAGGGTAAAAGAGAGATCTTCGTGCATTTGGCAGGTCGCGGATATTGGAAGAGAAACTGGAGAATTTTCTGAAAGAGAGAGCGAGCAAAGGCGCACAAGGGTGCGTACATCTCCCTTTAATTCTCTCCACACTCCATCCCTTATATATAAATATATAGACAATCACCCTAACGTTATAGCCACCCTCCTTTCGCCCTTTTATATAGCCATGTACAGTTTATATATTACGTTATGTATAGTGTGTGATATACAGAGAGAATCGCCGGTCGCAAAACTCTCGGCACGACTTTCCCGGCAATTAGATCTGAGGTTCGGGTCCGACGGCGCGCAAGAGGCGCAAGAGACGCAACCGAGAGCAATCGATAACGGCGGGGGCAACGCGCACGTGCCTTTAATGAGAATCGTAACAATATAACGTCAATGTAATATTCGTACGTTCGTTAAAATATTTTTCTTTCTCATTATTTTATTTATGTGAACATTTTATACGTCACAGTGACTGTGCTACTTCTGGATTTATTCAGTCAAATAAATTTTGTCATATTTTAGAAGCCATTGAAAATATAAAGTGTGTCAAATAAAATAAATCGACCAAAATTTTATTGTGGAAAAGGGAAAGAATATGAAATTCAGTTGAATGAGGAGAATTTTTTTTTTCTTCTTCAGGTTGAAATGGAAATTTTTAACATGAATAATACAAGTCACCGCATTATTTATAATATTAATGTACGGGATTAAGGAATTGTCATACGAAATTGAAAAGAAACCACAGGACAAAGTATTTCGTTACAGTTCAAAGAATTGTTGTTGTTTCTTTGCGACTCTTTTTTTTTCCTATCAAACATGCTATGCACAGGTGGACAACCGGATGACGGATGTCAATCTTGAGGTCTGGGAAAAACGGTCACCATTTTCATGCATAAATACAAATGAGGGGATAACATGAACGACCAATGCAAAATATACAAAAACGGAAATAGGGGGATCAAAATAACTTTCTATTCTCCCTCCAGTTCATTGCAGTCTTTCCATTAATCGATCCGTTTATCGCAATCCACAGGATGTCCTCCATCCTCTTGGAATTTTATAGAATAGTTAAATAAAAAATGTTACTTCGATCAGTTAGCAGCGGTGAAATTCATTGAAAGTCAAATTTCCTTCGTTGAACCATCAATGTATAAATAAAAAGAAATGTACCTATTAAAAATGATTTTTACTTCCATTCTTAGTTCATTGTTGCTATCGTAATTGATATAAAATTAAAAAGCCAACGTTAAATAAATTTTTAAGGTGAATAACCCAACACCGAGTGGAAGCTTAACACAATGCGAGTTATCTACGTCGCGCTTTATTATGCAAATTTAATATCTCACACGTCTCGGAGATTGTCCTTGGGTTGATGCGTAGCGCCCATTTGCTTGGGGGTGGTTTTGTGCTGAATATAACGCGCAAGGATATGCGACAAAATACGACAAAGATAAATACACAGAGAAATGGTAGAGAAGTAAAAGAAACATAGCGAGGGGCATTTGGAAATGTCACTGTGACAAATATCGCAAATGATAATGCACGTCAGGGGTTCTTCACTGCGAATGTGGGGGAGTGAAAAAATGCATTGGGAAAATTTTGTGATATGAGAGAATATGGGTGAAAATTAAATTTTCCTCTCGTTATAAACTTTTTCAATTTCTATTTGTGGAATTATTCAATGGTGGATGAGGGATGTGGGGATAATTGGAAATATTTGTGAAAAATTGGGAATTGTTGGATAGATTTTGGTAAAAAGTTCCGTTGGATGACGAATAATTTATGTGAATTATCAAAGTTTTGTTTAAATTGTTTTGTTGAGCTCATTTGAAATTGAAAAGTTTTCATTTTGTAATCCCTGAAATCCAATGCGGATTTAATGATTTTCCCATGCAATGTCAACAACACTTCAATTGATGAACAGAAAATATTCAATGGGGGCAACAGCCCGAGTAGCTGGTTGAAAATACCCTGACCGAGATTTTCCTCTCGATATCAAAAGCGGAGGAACGTCGATAGTTCGATGTTAATTATTCAATTCTCATTCAAATTTTATAGCATGAATAATCGAATGTTACGACTTTTTGAACCCAAATACACTTCGCTATCAACTTTCATTCATGAAAACGTAAATTAAATAACCAAAGACCGCAACTTTTTTATCACAACACCAACAAATTCATTTCTATCATAAATAACATTTTCAATATCGATTTTTCATAAATTTTCAACAATACAGAGCAGCATTTTGACAAATAAATATGAAAATTTGTGATCGATATGTGAAAGCATTGCGGAAATGACTATGTGGAGTGACGTTCACTTTCACATTGAGATAAATGCGAACAAATTCTTGAGAGAATGAAGTCGATGAAGATAAAGAGACCAATGGAACAATTTCAATATTGAAATAAATAAAAATTCAACCGCATTTGATATGAAATCCGTACTTTGCTCTCATAATTCATCTCAAGTTTCAAAGAATGCGAACAAAGTGATATAACTTGAGGTTGTTCACTCGTAAAATCACTGACCGACCTTGTCATTCATCCTCTCGAGTAATTTATGAATTAAAATGGATAAATTGATGCAATAGAATCGAATCAACCACTAAAAACAACCACAAATAGCTCATCATAACAATAAAACCATCTCGATTTAACATTCAAATGACCTCTCTATCAATTTTCATTGAAACAACACGACAAATCATCGATTAGACAACGGACAGATGACAATATCGATAATATCGATGTAAAACTGTTGGAATTAATTTTTTTTCTTCTCCAATTATCAGATAAACAATTGGGTAAACAAAACAAACCTCGACCGGCACCGTAACAATATGTATATTCGTTGTAATCCATGCAGGGTCTTTTGAGCAAAGCCTCGTCTGGTACGAGGTCAAGCAAAGCTGTAGGGTCGCACATTTCCGTTGATTCACTTCAGGTAGTTCTTCAATGTGACATTTCTATAAAAAAAAATACTTCAGAATGTCAACACTGATCTGTCGATCAATTTCCACTTCACAATTTTCTTGGGAATATTTCGACATTTGTTATTTTCTTTCTTGGTTTTCTAACATTTTATATCACATAATGGAG
Source organism: Meteorus sp. PSUC_FEM 10030008 (assembly GCA_018881525.1). Lineage (NCBI taxonomy): Eukaryota > Metazoa > Arthropoda > Insecta > Hymenoptera > Braconidae > Meteorus > Meteorus sp. PSUC_FEM 10030008. The sequence goes on from JABMBR010004162.1 coordinate 5,458, forward strand.
TAATTCGTCTTTTATTTATTTATTTTTCCTTTCACATTCACAATTGATTCATCAAATTTTTCATAGAAACCACATTCACATATGAATTTTCATATTCATTATCCACAAATAAATTAATTAAACAGACAACGAACGTGAGAAATATTTTTTTCGAATTGTGCGGGACAATTGTATGAAACGTAATATAAATAAATGAAAATATTTAACAACATTAAGAATAAAACAAAGCCAAAACGAGTTGTCAATTGATAATAATTAATATAAAGAAGGAAATTGCAGACGTAAAGCGCACGCTTGCGCGGTCGAGAGCAAACTGACGATGCGACAACTCCTGCCGACACTGTGGCGGCCGCGGCGGACTGGAAGATTCACTGACTATTGGATGTGGGGTAGAAGGGAAAGGGAAGGGGGAAAAATAGAAGAGGCAAAGAAGGAATGAAAGGGCAGAGAGGGGAATCTCGAAGGAACTGAGGGTGGGAGTGTGATGGTCTGCTTTGCAGTGTAAGTAGAGAGGGCATGAAATCGGTGTGAGGAAGCGACGCAGAGTGAGAGTGGAAAAATATTGGTGGGAGAATATGGAAAGAGTGGGAGAATAGGGACAGGCAACAGCCGGTTGCCGAAGATCGCACCCACACTTTAACCTTCCCATACGCGACATCGACCATGAATTGCATAGTTTGTGTATTAAACCTGTGTCTGTGTATTGAATACAAAGAAATGATGATGATTCGCTCGATTTTCTCGCACCCTTTCTCTACTTTTTTTTTTATTCATTTCCTTTTTTTTTTCCTCATTGGAAATGATCCGCTGATAATTTTGAGAGGCTTTTGAGACATTCAAAAGGCGGAGAAAGAGAATTTTTAACCTATAATGATGATTATTATCTATGAATTTAGTTTATGGACATAAAATTAGGGTTGAATTTTGATAATTACGTGGATAATGGTGAGATCTTTGGTGAAAAAAAAAAAATGAAAATAGAGTCGATTCTGCTGTCTCATGTTTTATTTTAATGGTTAATAATTTTTTTATTTTGAAAAAATATTTTTGGAGTGTGTGAACTTGATGCAGAAATATTTTTAAAATTGTTTGAATTGATAACGAATGAGAGTTGGATAAAAAGAGTGGGAGGAATAATTTGCATCGAGTCTGTATCGAATGAAAAAGTGAGGGAGGAAAAAAAAAGAGGTAAAGTGGGAGGCAGAGATGATTGTGAGTGGTCCTGAGGGAGTTGGAGCATGTAAAATCGACGATGGACACCACAACACGCAGAGGCAGGTGCGATGAGTTATAAAACAGTTGAAAATATTTCGTTGTGAAAGTTGCAAAAAAAAAGTCCTCAAGTGCGTTAAATGCACAAAAATACCAAAACATTTTCAACCATAAACCGTAAATTGCTCCAACAAAGTTGCACGGATTTATTCTAATAACATTCACATACACAAACACATGAATAAACCATACGCGTTGAATCTAAATCTAATGAAATTCCATTGTTCGTCGCTCGTTGTGTCCATATGAGCACAAAGTGTTGCGTATGAGAGAAAATCCTGCCATTGAGAATGAGCTGCATCTCACATTTATTTATTCATTCATTTATTTATTTACTTGGGACATAACTGGTACGTGGCTGTATTCAACTCAAAGTACAACACACGAACATTAACATTGGTGACTTGGTTTGTGCAGTCGGCGTTTAAGGCGCGAAGAGAGAAAACGATTTATGCGGTTGCGTAGGCGTTAAAGTCTTAACACAGAGATTTCAGTTTAGTTGTCATAACAGTTATGTGGCTGTTTCAGTCTGCTTGCTAAAAATTTTATGTCCGTAGGTGTATCAATTTCGATCTGAGAGAGAAATCGTATGGGAAAATATAAAATTGAAATAATTTGATTGTTTGATGGAAAATGTTTGTTGTTTGCCGTTGGGGTGTTGATAATAAAAATTCTCTAGTCATTTTCTTGGTAGGGTGTGGTGATGATAATTGAATTGATTGAATATGGATAAAGTGAGAGATGTGTGGTGCACCCTTCTATAATATTCAACCCTTAGATGGTTCTTTATCTGTCTTGTCATATCTCAGATTTTTTCCTTTGCTTTGGTTACATGAGAATGAAATAAAATTCGATGATACCTGCGTGTAGGGTTGCACTTTACTACAGCAACGTTTAGAAGAAGGGAAGACACATCCGTCTGCCATCTGGCTCATGGCTTCGTTCTTTTTTTCACTTCGAGTAATTCCAGACGTTTTTCAATCTCGGAAATTGTTGGATCGAAGACTGAGAACGACCTCTCTATATGGAATTTTTATTTCTTGGTGTATCAAAATTGATCGTGAATTTGTATTTTATCAACAATTCTATTCGTTTTATTTATTTGAGTGTAGGAATGAGCATGTCACCAATATTCACCCTCATTCACGTATTCGCTCATTTTCTTTAGAATTTTCCTTCCTCTTTTCAACCGACAGATACAGTTGCGCGATGGAACTCGCAAATCCGTCTTTGAGAGACACATCCTGAAAATCCTCAAGGGATTACCCATTCTTTGCTGACGCAAGAAATAAAAAATGAGACAGTTTTCCTTCTTGTCTTTCTCACTCTTTTCAATTTTTCTTTAATCTCAAAACACGAATCTTCATGAGATCTCATCGGGTTTTTTTTTTCCTTCCGTTCAAATTACCTTGAACACCATCAAATAACTACCCTCATATAACCCTTAAATATCTTTCGATATAGATTGAATTGATTATGAAAGAAAGAGGGAGAAAAAATTCAATTGAAACAGTTTCAATTGATTTTCAACCTCGCCAAAAATATTATTCCAATTGGTTTTTTTTTTCTCCACGAGTTTTGTACCTTCTGTCTCCTCTCATATATATTTGTCAATTGATCTGGGATTATATGGATGAAGGCAAAAAAAAAGGGAAATATAAAAAGAAAATTTATTCCAGTTATGAATTATTCATGAGAAATGTATTAACATTTAATACATTTCATATAAAAAGATGGAAAAAAATTTCTATTCATTCAATTTTGCAGGTAAAAATGGAAGTGGACCATAGATTAGAATCATCTCGTCAATTTATTCATAAGTAAATATATGTAAATATCTTTATTTATTTATGTAAATGTAATATGACAATGGATTTTTGATATCACAATCGAAGCGTTAATATCACATCGGAATTGTAAAACATTCATAATGGATCCAATTTCATTATTTCATCGAACTGTTCAAGTGCATAATTGATTGTTGAATTCAGAATTCCATAGCCCATGACGTCATTATGAGTAAGACTGTGAACTTTGGGGTTGAAATATGAAATGGAAAATGGAATTCTCATGATACGAGATCAATAGAACTCTGAAGAGCATAGAAAATATAACAAGAATAAACAAAATAGATAACAACAGCATAAAAACTTTATTCCCTTTTCATGGGTGTGGTTTATACAAAGTTCATGTGTGTCATTTCCCTAAGTTCACTTCCGGTTTTGTTGAATAGTTGAAGATTACGCATCGTATCGTAACTAAAAATGGTGGCAAAGACTTTTGAAAGTTTGTAAGGGGCAAAGTCGAGGATGAGAGGCAGGAGCTCATCGTGTGACGTTATCTGAAAGGCCTGAAGCCAGTTCCGACCCACTTGGTCGCATGACAACGCACGGGGGGTCGTCTATGAACATTTCCCAGAGATTTAATGCGAGGAAAATACCAAAAAGTACAAACGCACTATCGATTTTTGTTTACATATGAGTTGAGTGAGCACAGGATTGAGCATAATGGACACCGAGTGTTCTTCATCACATTCTTATTCAAACATATTTCAATGTGTGGATGTTCATGTTGGACTTGTGTCATTGCAAGAGGCTTCTTCATGATTTTACATGAGGGTTTCAACACGTTTTTAAGTAAAAGGATTATCATCAATATGGTGAGGAATATTTTGAGGATGTTTTTAATGCTCTTGACGTTCGAAATGTTCGGATTTTGATTCAGTGATGGAAAAATTAACACGAACTTTCCCCTTCTATGAGGAGTATTTGAATGGTTGCGTTGAAATTTTATTTATAGACTGCGTTTGGTAATTTTTTTTTCTATCCATATCCGCGATTAGGACAAAGAGTTGAAGTTAATTCAACTGATCTTACATGAGAAGTGTGAATGAGGATAATGAAGAGGCAAATCACGTAGGGACATCGCGCAAGACTGAGACATCATCGTTTATACGCATACATGAACGTAAAAAAAACACGCACGGATGAATTTCCTGTCGTCGAGCGAATTGTTTTGTTGAATTGCTTTACAGAGTAAAACGTAAAAAAGGGAAAAGACGAAAGAATAAAACCCAAATGTCAATACAATGCGGCCATATAATTTTGTTTCTTTTATTTTTATATTTGTAGAGAGCTTTTGTAGCTTTGTGACGTCCATGAGCGCTGTTTTTTCTTTGATACTCACGATACGAAAAATATAAAACGATCGAATGAAGAATCGAAGTGACAGAGATACTTTTTCGTTCTTTTACAAACTCGCGTCTGTGTGATTTTGCACAGGCAAGAAAAATTCTTTCGGCAACTGTGGAAATAGAAATGTCGGCGCAAGTTGGGACGCGGAAGGCTCATGTGTGACGCAATGGATTATATGTGTGAGAATTCTGGCGTGAATTTCACTGGAATCAGCAAAATTCATGTGCCAGGTCAGATGTTACCGGAATGAATGATTGTTTTTCCGATTCTCAATTTTCAATGTCGGTTTCGCTCTATCGAAAACTTGAATCATCGCTCTTTTGTTTTGTTTCCTCACTTTTTTCTTCGAAAATGTGTCCAACTCGCAGTTATATACAAACTCACTCAAACAAACGTGAATAGAAAATGAAAATTTATAACGATATTTGATTTAAGATGACGCGCGCGAGGATTCCATCGAAATTGTCGTCAAACTTCACATTTTTCATTGATTATTTCCATCAAAACTCTTTTATTATCTTAACTGTGGATCATTTGCTCCAGTTGAGAGTAGTTGGAGACTTCAAGCACGATGATAAATCGAAGCTGCTACAAACTCAAACAAAATTAATTGAGAATGAGTAAAGAGAATGGACCTCATTTGGTGAATAATCCACAAAATTGTCCGACACTTGATGGTATTTTTCTCATTTCACCTTTTGTATGCGACTTGACTATTCATTGCCTGTCGGAGACTGGGTGGAACTCGACTGTGGCGCATAATCAACAACGGCGCGGAAACAAAGGGCGGGAATAAATATCCCTGAGGACTCGTCGTGCGCCTTCTACGTCGTTTACGACTGGTGAGATGCTAATCTTGCAGGGAAGTTGGTATCCATAGTACTCTCTTCATGAAGTCGTACATCTTATTCTCCTTCTTCGTCTGTAAAGATCTCAACCGACGCGACAACTCTCTTCCACAATTCCATCCTTGCACCGTCACACAGAATTCTCCATCGTATTTCTATTCCACAGAATTCTCCAACAACATTTGAGGTATTTGGCCGGGTGCTCTCGACCGATTATGCTAATGTTTGCGCCCACGTTTTCGTCTTTGGCATAGCTGCAATGCGCGGTCCATCTGCACTGGTCCATTGTACCGGTAAATCGTGTGCCATCCTGTTAAACGCAACCTCGACAACCGAAGACCTGTTTCTAGAATTTCACGACTTTTTCTCACTCTCTGTGCATTATGTTGTGTGTGCATTGGAGCCCTTTGGCTGTATCGTTTGACTGTACGGACGCAAACAATTTTCAACGATTCGTCGACCACAAATGCATGAACACGTACGAGAATAGAAAGTCCAATGCCAGACGTTTAGGAGAGAATAAAATGGAAGTGAGAAGAAATATTTTCTCTGTTGCACTTGTGATGCATACGCTTGACAAATTTCGCACGTGAGCCACGTGCCATTGGTGGAATTATCTTTGTCTTGTGAGTGAATGACGTCAGGAATTTTGATAAGCTTTGGTGTGTGTGCATCATTGAATACAAAAATTTTAATATTTTTTTACAGATTGTTTGTGGGTTTTTTTCCTCCATTTCGTTTTGCATTTTCGGGTTCTATATTCATGTGGAATTATTTTAGTTGATGGGATAGAGCAATGTATGAAAAATAAATAAAGCAAAATATACATTTTTATAGGGTTGATGTTGGTGATGGTGGAGAGTGCAAATAACAGGGAAATTCTGTGCGTTATTGATCGGATATTGCATTGGTGTATGCGGAATTGATGCAGGTCGATGCCTCAACCTTCAACAAATATTGACCACAGATTTTATTTTTTTTTTGTAACAGATCATTCACGATCTCAATCACAATCTTCTCCCTTTTTGTATTCGATTCCATATTTTTTTGTAATATCGAATTGAAAACTGTTGGAAAAGTGATTTCGTTCGATTTGAATGTTATAAACATCAAAATTTCATTTCATGTGTTGTTGTTACATTGTAAATATGTAAAAATGTATTTGTTTAATGGTTTTGTGGTTTTGTTCATTGTGTTGGGGAAAATATTTGGGAGATTATTGCGGACTGGAATATTTAACAGGGGTGGAATAAATTTGTGAATGTCAATTGTGTTGTTTCAATGATTCAGGGTGAATTTTATAAACGAAATAAAAATCACAAAATTTCTAATTCGTGAGTGGTCTGGTTTTTTTCTTCTTCCGTTGATTCGTTGACGACATACGGTCGCCACAGTTGAAAAAGGGTGAAAAAAAAGGAGGAAGCACACGCACAAATACACACTCGAGCATAAAATTCTTTAGAATTCAGCATTAAAATGTGTCGTACAAGGATGAGATGACAAGAAAAAGAAGAAACGAGAGAGAGAGAGAGAGGTGAGTCGAAAAGGGACGAGAAATATTAACGAAGGGAGTAACGAGTTCCGCCTTTTTCCGGAGGGGAATAAGAACCATGAGCTTTGATGCGCAGCAATGGTGGTGCAACGTCCGCACATATAAGGGGATGAAATTCGTCGGGTTGATGCAGGGCATCCATATTTATATACAGATATAGAAAATTGCTATGCTGCCACTCAAATTGGCCTGACAACGAACAATCACCTCCTATTACGACGCATTTGTCGGAGTTGTACACGCGCGCACGTCTCGTGTTACTTTTTTAGTGGTCGTGATGATGGGAGAAGGGATGAATTGAGTGAAAGAGGGGTAGAATGAAAGGGGACGATTTGCAAGGATTTTTTTTGTTCAAATGCGCCATACCGGAAGTTACGAAGAGAAAAATTGTCTCTGGTATTGTTGTTGATATGGAATAAAGTGAAATTGAATTTTTAAAAATGTTATTTTTATTGTGGAGTTTATTGTTAAGGGTGGTGAGATAAAAGTGGTTAATCGAGTGGCACTTGAGATATATTGAGAGGGGTTGTATGCACATCCCGGACATTGGACAAACAGAATAAGCCAACAAGTCAACGATCGATCGGGTTGTCTTGTGCGCTCATGTTTGTTATCATTTATTCACCGATGAAATTTGTTGATTAAACAGTTGAGGGATTTGATAAATGTTGGTGTTGTATTGGAGGGTGATTAAAGGAAATATTTCATTTTAATTGTTGATATAATTATAAACTTTTTGAACTTTCACGTGATGGATCAGAGAGATCTGCAAATGAAAGCGAAAAATGTTTTGAGCGTTGTAGAATTTTGTTTTGAAATTGTTGGGATTTGTTGTTGCGCATGAAAAGTTTTACAGAATTGTGGAGGAATCATTGAACATTGAATGGTTCATGTTGATGATAAAAGTTCATGTGGATTTGCCCATCTTTCGCGATGGGAATTATTCATCTAGAAAAATTGACACGAATATTCATTGTAACGAATAAAACTGTTCCAATGTAACATGGAAACACGTGCAAACATGTTTCTGGTCTATTTTGTACAAAGTTCAATCCATACAAAACATCCAGGAGTTCCATGAATGAAATATATCCAATTTCATGATCAAATTTTAAATAAAAGAAAAGTCTAGTCAAATTTACAATAAACAAAGTCTTTATCCACAATAAATTCTCAAATCACCAGTTCTAAAGATAAATTTGTTGGCATAAAAGATGAAAAATCCTCGTGCATTATCCAAAAGTCTTTTACTGTCCAGAACCATTTGGACTTTGATGATAGCTGACAAGGCTGTCCGGAATGCTTTTACACGAACATGACTTGCCACTACTCTAATTATCGATCGCGTCATTTTGAACCTTCTCTAACGTATCTACATACACAAAAAACGTCTTCTCTATAAATTCATTGAGCTATTGGGAATGACATCGAGGTAGAATCGTGATGAGAATAGTTGAGATCACAAGTAAAACATTACATGCACACACACACAGCATAAATTCGATGATATTCTCTATTGATATGTTTACACAATGTTGAAAACAACGGAAATGAGTTGAAGAAAATGAGGGGTGACATGTCCAAGTTCGTATTTGTTGATATTTTCATACAAAGGAAAACGATGCATCGTTCACTGTGTATTTATGCTCTCTTCAATGGCTTTTTCTTCTTTGTTTCATTGTAATTCTCAGGTTATAGTGAGAGCATCAAAACGGATGCGCGTGCTGCCACTCGTGAATAAAACAGTAAACAAAAAAAAACATTGTGCGACTGAGCCATGTTGAAGTCAACTTAACCTGCTTCCTTATCATTTCTATAAACGTTAAAATTCACTTCGATAGTCTGAAAGAATTTTTTTTCAAATATTTGTTTGATTTATTTCTGTACGAGAAAATTTTCTTCAGAATTAAATTGACCATTGTGTTTTTTAAATGAAAGTTGAAAGAGTTCATATGAAAGACAATGGTTTATGTGTGTTGGGTGGTGTATTACGTTGTGGAATTTATTTCATCGGTGGATTGAAGAGAAAAAGAGGGAAAAGAGAAAATAAATGGAAAATAAAAAATGAAAAGAAATTCGAGGAAGAAAATGGGCGAAGAGAGAACGAAAAGGAGGAAATGAAGAATCTGAAAGGTTTTCAATAAAAAGAATTGTCCATATCACGGTCAAGCGAACACACACACACACACACATTTTCTCTCTTCTTTCCTCTCTCAGGGATGTCTGAGGATCGATATGTACACATGGATCAGGGGTGAACTCTTATATTGACTACAGTGGACGCAAGAACCACCCCCTTTTCACAGTACACACATTTATTGGATCCTTATTTTAGTATTGCTCCAGACTTTGTCCACTTGACGTAAAAAATATGCTCATATCAGCACCACGCATCAATGGACACTTCTTTTATTAAACAAAAGACTTCTAGACATTTTTAGATCGTCCGTATGAGAAAAGAAATACGAAAAATTCTGTTCCTCGTTGAATTTTGTTCATTTTTTTTCTGCATTGAGGGATTTGTGATAATTGAGTTAATAGTTTGATGGAAGAAAATATTCGCACAATTGATAACAGAGTTCAAGTATGACAATTTGGACCTTTTATATTTCCGATGAAGTTAAATTACATCGGCATTCTCGTTATTCATCAGAAGCGATGTGGAACAGTGGAAAGGAGAAGAAAATAAAAAAGAAAAGCGACAAGACCTCAAAGACGCGTCCGATTATTTCTCAAAGACTTCAAACGACTTCGATGAAGTAAATGAACTCGTGAACATAATGCAACATCTCGTTGGGTCGTCACTTTTTCTTCAATCTCATCCGATGAAAATTTCAATTTAGATCTCATCAATGCGCGTGTGCGTACATGAAGAGGATGAATAAAGTTATTTAATGAATAAATAAATTCGTGTGATAATGGAAGTGAAGAAGAAAGAAAAATCGTTCAAGGAAATTTTTTTTTTCGTTGGATATTTCACATATTTTTTATTACATTTATCGTCCTATTTTTATCTTTTCACATTTGTCTTTAATTGATTGAACCTGTCGAGTATACTCAGATTCATCACACAGTTGACGATGACAAAAACGATTCAATTGAACGTAATTCACATAAACGAAAAAACTTTTATTACGATAGGGAGAATTTTTCAACTGTGCATAAATTTATCATTTATTTTTATACACCAATTTGAATTTTTTCACGATGTGTCACATCTAGTTGTGCAAGTGACGAATATTTTCTCGCATCACTCACATTTAATTATCTATTTATATTATTTAAATTCATAATATAAAAACAAGGGTCAATAAATAAATTTCGAATGTGAGAGATAAAAGTACGGCACTTTTGCAACTGGAAATGAGGGAAAATTTTGAATACGCAATGAATTGAAAACTGGATGAGAAAAAATATTCAACAGAAAATCCTGGGGATCGGATTACCATTCTCCACCTTTCCCTTTTTTTTTTCTTAACATTCCAAGAGCTTTTGCGGTCGCTAGAGATATATAAAAGAGTGTATGTGTGCGTAGAGAACTTCACGCGTTTCTATTGATCCAACTGTTTGCAGACGATGTATACACTCACACATAAAAATTGTCGTTGATACTGAGTTGTAGGTGTGAGAAAGTATGAGAGAGTGAAAGATAAATTGGTGTGAGTGTGAGAGGGAAAGATGTGGAGTAAGTGGTGCCTCGAGTTTTCGAAGATCCGTTGGCAAACGTGGGGTTTGGTCGTAGGTCGATGGGGTCCTCAAGAGCCCCCAAGAGTTGCGTTAAGGTCGTTACCCGTTGATGGTTGCGTAGTTTAGTCACGAGTGCGAGTGAGCACATAAAGATTTTTAGCTTTGCAAATAATATCGAACATATTTGAATATAAACACTGGAGAAATTTATTTTCATGATTAAATATCAAAATTTTAATCAGAAATTATCGAAAATTTTAGGTATAAATTTCCAAGTTGTTCTGGGTCGCTTTTGTATCTCTAAAACTGATGAATTTTTATTATTCAACAGTGAACTTTTCCATCCCTTCATAATTAAATAGAATCTGTGACTTTTCAACTATCCAAAACCCAATTTCCATTAATAGAATAGAATCGATTGAATATTCCATGGATTTGCGATTGATTTCAATAATTTTCGATGTATAAAACGCAGGTGAGAGTTGACCTGATAAATTCGACAACAAAAAATCCATTTTGAAAGCAGAGCGCACTTCACATCTGCTCTCACACGACTGTCGCAACACATCTCGTACTAAAATTCAGCGAAACGATTGTTCACTGTCACGTATATATATAAAACCATCGTTTGGTCGTTTTATGGGCACGTGGGTTGGCAATGGGCCCATTTTTATATATTCACAAACATCACTACCACCAATAATCAATGGAAATCTCCACAGAATTTTATTGTATACATCGACAATATCGTTCTAAAAATGTCGTTGTGTCTGTGTATGAGGTCGAAACCACCCAGAATTGTGTTGGTTTATTATGTGGACAGAGTTCTACAGAAGCAACGAGACAAGCGGCATCATGAGAGAGAAATTCAAGAGGTTCGTCTCATTGTTCCAATACCCTAAGGGTATATTTGCATTTCCAACACCAAACACTCATCACAGGGGTCCAAATGTTCATTGTTGGACAATGGTTCGTGTGGGTGTTATAGATTTTAGACAACAGACTGAAGACACCCTGCTGTGTGGTCGTTTTCGTAGTGAAGTCTCGGAAAAAGTGGAAGATAAAAATGAAATGCGATAGAGAATTATCTTCTTTGGTTTTTCTGCCGTTTTTATTTGTTCTTCTTCGTCTGTTTGTTGAATAATTCCGAAGAGATGGACAGGTTTCAATAATTAAATAAAACTGGGGAACATTTATTCGAAGTAGTGGATGATTGGATCTGATTTTTGGTAGAATGCAAGTTTAATGAGCTGGAAATTTTCTGGAAACACTTTTTTTGATGCAGGATGAACAATGCAGCGACAGAATTCATAATCTTGGTGTGATTAGATTATTCCAAAGTCTGGGACTGGAGGTAAAGATGAATTTTGACAGTTTGGAGATAACGAATGACAGCTGGATAATTTCAATTTTTATTTCTGTCACTATTGAACTGTGACGATTTTTCGAAGAGTTTAGTGGGTCATGCTCGATTTATATCTTCCACATCGCAATTAAAATTTCCTGGTAATTTTCAATGCTCCACATTTTTTATTTTTAGAACAAACAGATTAGGAGAAAAATATTTTATATGAATTTATTCAACTACTGAGCGCATAACAAATGTCACAACTTTAATTTGTGCTTAAGAACTTCCTCAGAGTGAATGGAAATGAATACCTCTCTTGGACTTTATCTATCTCTTTCGCTCTTGCCTACCAATAACGAATAAGTTTTTGGTAACACGCCATGGTGTAGATTATATAGATATACATCATGGATGGATATCTTTTTCTCATCGACCTGGTTTCTTTTCGGTATTAATCCGTCGTTTGGTTCACGTTCTGTTAGAATGGGAGATATTGGAGATGGAAAATGGAGGTGTGGTATGAGAAATAGGTTGGAGTAGAGACACGAAGCGGAAGAAAAAGAAGAAAATGAGACACAAACACAAATACAGAGCAGGTATAATAAGTGTCGTCATAGTTTGAAAACGGAAACTTACTCCATAACGTGACTATTCATTCTCTTCTTTTGTTCGACTAATTTCACGCTTTTCATTTGGATCATCTTCGAATAAAGAACGACAATGACAATATTGCAGTGACATAATGAACGGGGAAAAAATATTTCAATGACTGATGTGTTGGAAATTGTTTCATAAATATTTACTTGACATAAATAAATTTGTTCAGAATTATTGAAAGTAGTTGTAAATTTTTGGTGATTATTTTTCAATTTTTCATTATTTATTCATCCGACTTGTTTTGCAGTGGTAACATTTATCAAGAGGGGATGAATAATGGGTGAGTGTGGCAAGAAAGATGAATTGTAAGACAAGCTGAAAAAGCAATGGACGATATTTATTTAACAATTTGTATGAGGGTTTAATTTGAATTGGTTTTGTGGAATTGGGAAAAATAAACAGGAAAGTCTTTTAAGTTTTTACTGCACATCACACGCCTGTCATTTGACAATAATATCATTGGACATTTCTTAGCCAAGTGGCGTTAAATAAACTTCACATTTTTCCTCTTGAAGGGTTTGTTGATGATGATGTGATGAGATGGATTAAAGATGTGGACATTCACTCTATTCGCCCTATTGAAAAAATTCCTATGAATCGAATATTAATCAAGTCTTCACATTTTTGGTGGTTATTTAAAATTGATGCTCGAGATTAAATTTCGGAAAATAAAATAAATTTCTTCGCGTCTGTCTTTTTATTCTTCAATATATAAAAGCCAAAAGGGCTTAAATTTCATGAGATCTCGAAAAAAAAGTACACAAAAGACCCCTCTCGGAATAATAAAAATTGCTTCAGTTTCCATTCTTACATTAAAGTGAAAAAGAAAAACGAGGAAGAAGTATTGAATGATGCGACTCTTGAAAAGCGAAGAAAATTTCTTTTCTCACTCTTCCTACCCACACTAACACTCACACAGCAGATTATTCTCCATAATACGAACACGAAAACCGGATAGAAATGTACTAAAAGGCCAATGTGCGGTGCACACGCTGAACTAACAAACGACTTTCCTTTAGGGTGTCTTTAACAGTCTGTAATCGATGGTAGAAAAACAACTGGAGGAATAAAATGAGAGAATGAAAAAAGAAAGCAACTGGAAAAATCGATTCAGACTCAATTCAATTGTGTTCAATTCTCGTTGGTTCCACAAAAAAAGAACCACAACATGAACGAGAAGAAAGAATGAATTTAAAAAAAAAAAGAAAAATATACAGAACGAAATAAAAAAGAGCAAAGTTGTGATCATTTTGAGAGAAATCTCTGCTTCATTGAGCTAATTTGTAAACAAAAACAGGAACAGATGGTAGGGAACATGGAGCCTGTTATGAGTTACATTGTCCTTGAAATGTACTTTATTGCGTATATGCAAACATGTTTAATAGAGGAAGGGTCATCGATGTTTCTACACTCGCTTGCCGTATGTCGCCCCGGTAGTCATCGGGTTATAAACACGAATTATGGGTCAACATTATGTACAAACTCATGTGTGCATAAAAGGGATTCAACCATATTTACCAGATCTTGCGCTCTTAAATAAACAAATTGTAAAACAGGAGAGGAAATCTCTTTCGTTCTTGCCACTCTAAACTTTTCAATCAATCAGTTAAAAATAAAAATAATTCCTTGAACAATTTTGAGATGCTCGCAGATTCGAACTTGGATATTTTTAGTGTTTTACTTACTACAAATGAAACTGGATATGAAGTGGTTGTGTGTGAGAAAAGGGAAATTATTGATTTATTTCACGTAACGTCATGCCACAAGACTTGTTCATTTCATTCAGCATAATAAAATCGTCTCCTTCCACTATGTAAACATTAAACTCCCCTCTTTGATGATACATACCTGTAACAGACAGAGATAAAATCGTGTAAATGACAGGTCAAACAATTGAAATAGGGGAAAACGATATTCCTATTATTTATATTTTTCTTCTTCCATTTATAAATGACCAGTTATTACCCTGACCCCTATCAATGTTAACAAATGACTGTCAGCATTACCTGGCACATTTGTTATCATTGCAGAGCACATTATATGCACCCTTAAATCTTAAAAAAAAAAAGTGTGAGTAATACTCTGCAATTGTTGGTCGAAAGTAATTTCCTGGTCGACACTTTGTGGTGCGTGAGTAACAGCTCTACATCATTTCCTTTTTTATTTTTCCTTTTGTTTAGTCTTTATTTTTCGCTTTCTCATTCTGTCCACACATCAACGCGTGTCCTAACCCATACGAAAATGCGGATGAATAAATGAAAGACGTTGCAAAGAAAGTTTAAAGTAATCTGCAACAAAACTGATGACTCGTCGTCAACAAAGCTCTTCGTGAATGCACACACACGAATAGACAAAGCCAATCGCTCCCCCTTTTGCTTCAGATGTCACCATCAATCTTCCAAATGGGCGGGGGGTTGCGAAGCGTCCACGCTGATCCAACGATATCATTTTATATATAAAATGTGTTTGTGTGTGAGGGTTTATATGTGAATGTATAGAAAGTGTTGCAATATAGAAAGTTGCAATCGTTCGTCGTTCCGCAAGGTGACGTTCACCCCATGAAACTCACCCTGCATTTTGTGCGAAGAATTAAACATACATATACCCTTGTATGTGTACAATAGTCGGATTTTCGAAATTGATCTGGCATTTAAAAGAATCTGTTTGATTAGAGGGGGAAAATGTGGCGAAAGTTATTTTGTAATACTGAAAAGATGATTTTTTTGTAATTTCGTCGTGATTTTTCACGGTTTGGTGGATATTTGTTTATACTTAGGAACAAGAATTTGTCGAGGGGTGGGGAATGTGGTTGTGATATTTATTGAAAATTTTAGAGGATTCTCGTCGTGTTGGAGTGGAAAAAAAACGACCTGGCGATGTTTTAATGATAAAAAATATATGAAAAGACGCAGTGAACGTGTACGAGAATATTTTTTCAAGTAGCAATTTTGAGAGACTAATTTAGTAGAGATGGCGTCGTGATATCGATTTCAGCTAACGTGGAGAAGAGAAAAAGTGGGTGGAGTTATATACACGGTGTGCTGCAGATTTTATTTCTCTGTTGTGCGGAAAATTTTGTGGATCATTCCGATATCAAATAAAATTCTGAGGATTGGATTGATGTGAAATTGATCATCGCATAGTTTCTTAATATCAAATAGCGTCAAAGTTCAAATAATCGAAATGAGAGTACGAATTTATGGGAGATAGAAATTTTATTCCACTTTCACGATTGAATTTATACAAAATATTTATCCAAAGATTTGTAAATTTTTAATTCAATCGGAAAATTTCTGATTGCAAAACTGCAAACTGTAGAACACCCTGTATATTATTATATGATACATGTAAAGGAAAAATGTGGAAGCCAGCGAGTAGTAGAAAATATAGCGAAGGATGTTGGAAAACGCGGGGCGGATTTATTGGACTTTTAATATCGTCTTGATCGAGGGTGAGCCAGAGACTTTTTTTCCTTCTTTAGATCTCGTCCTCTCTCCTCATTGTGACCGTCTCTCACGTCGGATTAATGATTGAACGACATCTTGACTGCAAAGCCACTACCATCAGTATCATTTTCTTTTATATCTTGAACGATCTGACGAGAAAAAATTTTTTATATTCACAATTTTCCTTTTTTGTTCTCAAAATTTTCCCAGCAATTTGCATTTAAGTATGTACACACAAATAATTCTGCAAAACATCCTGTAAATTGCTGAGAAGTGATTGAACAGTGCAATTATGAGTCACTGGAAAAAAATGTGCAGTGGATGAAATAAATTCTACTGGAAATGACAAATTTATTTCTTGTCACCACATTTTTATCTTCCCAAACGTCTGTTTGCTCTGGTCATCCCTAGGAAACTCGGCATTTTTAACGACCCTTGTTAAAAATTCTCAATGACTGACTCATCGTCAAAAAAAATGAGTCGTTCCACAATTTACCTCTCCGAAATTATCAATGCACAAACAGCACGAGAACTATTTACTCAGATGTGACTCACAAGATATCACAAAGACATTTTTTTTCGTATACAAAATTTATTTAATTTATGTGTTGGCAGATGAATAAATTACTGAGACGAATGCTCGGTATTAATAAAGGGAATAATTTTATAACAAAGTTCCATTGATTTTGCTTGATTGGTCGCAATTGAAGTTGCAGCATCACGTTAATGGATGACCACCCAACAATTCTCACATTTAGATGTACATTAGGTGCATATATATATATAGATATGCACTTAGTTGTCAATGAGATCAGTTAGTCTGTGCGTGGCACTTGGTCAAGAGTCGAATTAACGTCGATTAGTCCATTAACGAGACGTTGAACCTGTAACCCATTCACTCATGATTACCATGAAATTCGTATTATTTATAAACTCACAAATAATTTTTTGCAATGCTTTGAACCTTCGATTAAATCATTTAAATATTTTTAATGACATTTTCCTCTTTTTCAGAGTGTCCTGCAGAGGTTTCTCTTCGTTTTCCATGATGGTGAGTGTTTTTTTGGTATAAAAAAATTTTTAGAACGAAAGAATGAGATATTGCAAGGAGGATATAAATAGAGAGTGGATAATCCGACATTTTGTTCGAAGAGAATCGCAAATAGATAATAATACCGATAGGTTCTCATACGAGCCAATCCATTTAGTTACGCTCTCTTGAATATGTCGTTTGCTGTGGTGCTCATACAAGACAACTCTCAGCTTGCCACACATAAACTCAAGTGTATAGGTATACATTGAATGTACATGATGTTATATATACTTTGTCGTGTAGAAAAGTCTTCATTTAAAAAAGGACTCTGTGTGCGCATTGTTCGTTACCAGCACCCTTGGACCGCTTTCAATAACGTAATGGAGATTCCGCTCCTATGTCAGGTTTACTCAGTATCTGCTGGTTCAAAAGTTCAAGTTGTCGATGTTTACATTGTGTACACTTTGTGGATGTTTCGATATGAATTATGCAAGCAAATGTCATTTATTGATTTATTGTAACAGGAATTATTAGAAATGGGTCATTTGGTCTTTGAATAAATAAATTTACCAATTTTATTCGTGCAATTGTGAATTGATGGAATGTTTTTTTCGATGCAATAGATGACGAAATAGATTTTTATATCAGAATATCACGTGAAAATGAAAACATGTGGAATTGGCACAAACGGAATAATTCATTGGTGGAAATTGGAGTTTCATGTGAATATAAAACACTCAATCACACAAAATGACTTTACCATTTTAATTATTCAATTCATGTTCAATAGAAATTTTTATGAGTCATTTCCACAGTCAATATTTGACAGTTTTAACAGCTGAATGTGAATGATTCCACTACACAAACTGTTCTGTCAATTTTTCCATGAATTTCACACGAATAAAGAGAGAATTTACATGAAAAGCGTAAAAATTTTTATGGAACGCTACATCAATAACAGAATTTATCACAGAAGCTACCAAAACGTTATCACATCATTCATTTAATGTCGAAAAATAATTATGACACGATAAAAAGTTCGGTTTTAATTATTTTGTATTCGTTGGCACATTCATTCTCATAAAATAATTGACGACATACGGAGATGTTTTCCTTCGACAACAAATTTAAAAATGAGAAGACGAAAATATTTTCTTCCCAACCCTTTTCAAATTGTCAGAATTATTTTTTCTTATTTTTTTTTTCTTCCTCCACTTTTCACTTTTCTTATTTCATCCAGTTTTGTTTGTGTAGACGATGGACACATGGAACAACTGGTAGTGATGCTCCATTTGCAATGGCACTTTTCCGTAAATAGCTAATGGTCCGAGTGACATTTTTCTTCTGCTTTGAGTGTCGTATTTCCAAATGGTTATATTATACCTCCGGCGAGGAGTGCGCGATGTATGTCGGGATATTGACGAGTGACAGAATGAAAAAATATCCACACAAATACACTAATATGTGTATAAGACATGCATATGTGTTCATACATGAGAATACCTATAAGACACCATGTGCGTTCTCCCAAGCAAAAGCATCAGATACCGAATGATTCGTCACGTTTTGGGCGACCGTATCGCACCGTGACTAATTTATTCATTTTTGTTTCCTCGTGGGGTGAACTATACGACGTGAGAAAAGAGCAATATTCTCTCAACATAGACAGAAATACTCGAAAATTTTACTAAAATACTCGAAATTTAATTAAATGTTTGATAAATAATTATGGGTGCATGAAGAGGCGTAAATTTTCGATTTATATCTTGCAATGAGGGTGTTTTCCCTTTAATATCAATACAGTTTATTATTTGTCATATTCTAGATGTGAAGGGCATGGAATATAATTTATTGACGTGCCATTAGAATTTTTAACCAACAAAATAAACATCACAAGAGTTGATGTTGAAGTTTCCAAGGTGGAAGTCTTGTTCGTTTTCTCCTCATATAATATTTATTGCTATGCTGTGTTTGTTGATAATTAGTGTTAATAATGATGGTGCTAATTATAGGAATGGAACCGAAGATGAAGTCGAAGAAAAATAAAAGAATTAGAAAGATTTGTACGAATATACGCGGACTATTTAAAGATATTCTTCAAAGCAACGAATCCATCTTGAAACGTTTGGTGGTCTGTAATGCTCTACTCTCTTCGCCTTCTCTGTCATCGTACTCTTATTTATAACATTTATACATTACTGCTGTATAAAGAGATAAGAAAATCCGCCGTTCAATTCAACCAAGCGGAAGTCGATTGTTTTTTTGCCTCACTTCAAATATTTTAGTGCCGCTATTTCTTTCACATATTTCTTCAATAGAAGCAATAAAAAATCACTCACAATATTTGTAGACATGTGAATGTACGCGTTGCTCTCACCCGCATTAGAGAAAGGGAAAAGGAAAAAAATTGACATGAACGGAAGTCACTGATTCTTCACAGCCTGATTGACGATTACGTCTTGTCACTTTTCGTTTGCTCATGAGTCGTTTCATTTATCTCTCTTCCATTTGATCTTTTGTTTCTACGGTTTTTGTCAATGATTTTCATATGAGAATTGATAAGAAATATCAGGGAAAATTATTCGTGGAATGTTGTCATTTATTTTATGCGTATCAGGAATAAATTTGAGAGCTGTGAGGCACGTTGATGTTTCTCATTGCTCGAAAATTCCCATGGAGCTTGATAGTCGATGATCTTTGGTGAGGGATAAAAAATGGGCAGCTGTTGATAAGTCTGTTTATCTGTGATGTGAAGCCTAATGAATGCAGAGTTTATCTTAAGTACCAAGTCGTATGGCGTCGTTTGATCGTTCACCGGATGTCTTCATTATATAAAATCAAGATACGTCAATTGACTGCAACAGTTTTGTATTTATCAGGAATTTTATGGAGTAGATTGAGCTTTGAATGAATTTTTAGAATGATTTACAACAATCGAGTGAAAGTTCTCATGTTGGTCTTTTTTTTTGATTTTGCTGCTGACTGTTCAAAGTGTTCAATAATTTTATCGATAATTTCTTTACGATCTGTTACAAGGGGTTTGTTATTACTCATTTTCATTGATAAGAATTCTTCAATGGCAGTTCCACCACCCTGTTCGAATATTTCTTTGAGTTGTTTATAAGTTATACCAGCGTGAGCCATTTTAGCGATTATTCTTTTCGAGACAACTTTTCGCAAAGGAAATAAAGACGAACGCATTTCACTTGTGGTTCTGAATTCAATCGCTTTCTTGTGAGCTATCGAAAAAGATTCACTCGATACATACAACATTTTATATGGAATATAAATGTGCACTAGTTGTTGTAATATTTGCACAATATTTCCAGGATCGTGAAAATTATCCTCAGAAATATTTTCATTGAGAAGATCTTGAGCAAGCGTTAACAACTTCAATTGTCCTTTACTTCTATTTCGATTTGGAAAGAGATCTTGGAATATTTTCAAAGTATCACAAAATCCTGCAATGACTTTTTTAAATATTGGCACCATTTGTTTCAATGCAAACGCACGAAAAATTCTCGGTGTATGAAACATCGCATTGTGTGCAACGAGCAAACAAGGTTTAGGTGTTGAATTTAGAAATTTCCTAAAACATTCCAATGCAGATTCCAAAGAAATAGTCTCAACTTTCTTCCCCTTGTAATACAATTGGCCTTTCTTATTTTGCAGTCGATGAACTTTTGTTGCAAGTGGATGAATACGTTTCTTAGGTCTAATATATTTATGAAATGAATTGATTCTGTATCTTGCAGATATCACAAGAATATCTGCATTTGGATAGAGACTGGAAGTCTCCAAATGGAAGAAAACAATTTTATCTGCCTCATTTCTTTCCATCATTTTTAATTCGCGAATCCTTTCTCGGATCTTTCAATAAATTTTCAAGGGAGTGAGTAACTTCATGATGAATTATCGCACCTGTAAACAAATTGCTTCGTCAATAGTCATAGAACAGTCATGAATATGAAATATAAAAAAAAACGACACTGAAGTCCATCTAAAACTGAAGCTGCGCGCGAAATGTTCAATAATCGATAGTAGTCAACCGATATATATATATATATA
>JABMBR010004173.1:0-26525 GCA_018881525.1 Meteorus sp. PSUC_FEM 10030008
TAATATTAAGATATAAAAGTATTTAAAATTCCACAGTATATGAATATATATACCTATTGTAGCACCTGCTTAGTCTCTGGGCTTAATCTACTATTGTCATTATTATTATTATTCGTTGTAGTATTTCGTTGATAATTTTCCATGGAGTCGTTTGCGGTCATGAAAATAATAGTTACTATTCGTGTGTAGGAAAAGTATCACAAAAAACCCACTTACGGCAAGGACGAGAACTGGCGATTTCAGCACGATATGATAGTTGACATGGATATTGAGGGGCAATGCCAGTATTAAACTTTCAGGGAATTTTTTCTTTGTCCTCCTCAATCATTCATATTTCCAGGAGTATCCCATTAATATTTTAAGGCTCCATCTCTAAAACTCCTGATATGGCAGCCTTCTCAAGAACAGTCGTCAGTAAATATAAAATTTGATGGCCAAACTTTTGAACACGATTTGTTTGTAATTACATTTTTCGAATTTCCCATCGTCATTATTCAAGAAACAGTTATCCAATTGGCTTGAAATATGAACTAAGTACATCTGAAAGTATTCGCCATATAATGACGTTGGGTATCTATAGACGTTGGAAAATTAACCCTCAAGCTGTGCACTATCGCGGTATAATATTACCGGTACACATGGATACAAAATACCCGGCCGTACTCAATCATAAATATCGCGTTGTGAAATCAATCAATAAAACTTTTTTTTTCCAATCGACGGGTCAAACGATGAAAATCACAATAGCGTGTCACAGTTTGAGTATGAATTGATATCAAAAAATCAAATATTCATATACATAATATTGGATAATTGAATAGTAGTGATTAGTTTGAAAAAAAAAAAAAAACAAAAAACAAACAAATGAATAGAGTGACGTCTAGACAGGATTTTATCAAATGAACCACCAAAATGAACCAGCAAAGAATTGACAAACTATAATAAAAACATATAATAAACTTTATTTTGATGTTATAGCAATATACATTTACTTACATGTTCAAACTCAATAATATAGTAACAGTGGAAGTCAAATAAGCACTCAATTCATTGAACTCACCTTCTACCAAGCACAACGCAACTGATACGTAACCAGTGCACCGGATGAACGATATTCATGGACCAAGCTTCACGGCTGATCGTTGGATTAATATTCATACTTAAAAACGGTCCAAGTGGGGATTGGTAGTATGGTTAACAAACTTCAATTACCACCCAAAGCCAACTTTCTTTGTAAAATCATTTACTAAGGGTGTTTAGATATATTTTCACCCTAGGTATACGTAAGCCTGTGCATCGTTTGGGGGTAAACGATTTGGCATTGAACAAACGACCATCCAGAAAGGGAAAAAATACCGATCTTTTTCTTCATGATTATGCCAATTTCTCAGATTTCAATATCTTTCAAAATTTTCACGTTATTGTACGATGATTCCATGTGTTCAGACAAGACAGAAGTCTAGTACCCAGAGGCAGAATATGTTTGCATCTGTAAATGGGGGCTTGATTAGGCAAAAAACCAAACTTAATTTTCAGAATCCGAATGCGTGTGCCTTATCGGGAGCTGAAGAAGGACAAATATATGCATTCGCATAGCATTATTACGAACATTAAAATGATCAAACTACCTTTGAATCATGAACTTAACGGCGCACTAAGGAATTTCATAATACCATTCTTCTATGAATAATATACTCATTTTCAGATTAACAATCCAACTTTTGACAGTATTCAATAGTACATGCGAGGTTCTGATTTAGAATTTGTCTATAATACAATTTGGGTTTAGTGTAATAAAGATAGAAATTATTCGTTCATTGGGACTGTTTATAAAAGAGAAATTTATTTCTCATCTAGAAATATCATCAAAACGGATATCTCGGTGTTACAGAAGAAAAATCAGTAGACATAAAATCTCGCACCTTGCTTTTCAAATGGTCATAATTTTCTATTTTCTTCAAGTAATCGGAATTCATAGTTATTAGACGATTCTGCCGTTGCTGGCATAACGTATGACGCTTCTATTCTGCGGAGTGTACATGCGTGGAGAGAGTACCACAACCATTTCATTGAGTACGCAAAGAAGATTGATGCGACAAAAGATGTGAGAGGAACGCGGTGCCAATTCCATATGAATGGGATCAATCAGTTCCAAAATAGTTTCTATTGCATTCTGACGCTTCTTTCTCTCAGCCGATGAATTGATCGTCGTACTCTTCTGATTTGCATATTTCCATGACAGCATGAATCGGATTAGCTTCTATTGAACAAACAAATGTCCTTTTGGCTTATCAATATAATATTTCTTGATTATGGATGAAATTAATTAAAAATTGTTCCTCCTGCGAAGAAGTTTCACAATAATTGGGAGTGAAGATTGCATGGGAGTTTACCTCACGAGTGATCTTCAGTTTTCTCGTGGGTTTCCCACCATTCGACAGAAAAATGAAGGAAGGATAGAAAACGTGCGGGAATATTTAGACGGACAGTCCTTGAACGACACGAAGTATTGATGGCAATATGGAAAATGCACGAATTGAGATTTCTTTTTTAAATCGTGATTCCTCAAAAGGATGAATCATGTCATTCCTGCGCATAAATAATTCGGTAAAAAGATTCAATTATTCAAATCGTTATAAGTTAAACAAAAATCACCGTGTGCTGTCGTTGGAAGAAAAATGTCTGTCAGAATGGTGAAAACTGTGCAGCGCAGTTGCCAAGAGAGCGGATTCTCATCAGCTCAATATGACAATTTCTGACGAAAGAAAAAACGAATTGAAGTTTTCAAATCTGTTCTCCATGGATCTATTAACAATATATTTTGTGGGTTTTCCATAGTGATCTCAGTTGCCATGTTCTCACTCTCGATAGCGTTATCTTATATTGCTATTCTCTTCTTGGAAATAGGAATGTCAACTTGTACACCAGAATGAGAGAATTGTCGGATGTTTCCAGATTTCGCGGTGGCAAATATACATTCTTTTGAATTATTCGTATTATTATTAAAATGATACTAACAAGAAGTTATATATATGATTTGAAACTTATTGCATTGGTTTCAGTCTACTCTCTTCATTAATTTAATAAATGAAAAGTACTTCGTACATACTGTTCATTATCGAACTTCTTTGTGTCAATGGTAACGAAATTTTCATGCATAGAGACATTAATTAATTAATGGAGTGAATCGCCAAACATTTTTCGTCTTACACTGTCATAGAAAATTCCAACTGACACTTGCAAATGACTGCTGCAGAACTTCTATGCAACTTTGACATGTACGTAGTATCACTGTCTGGTTAGCAGAGTATCAACTACCTCAATTGGGTACACCCCAAATATGAATTAATGAGCTCGCATGTACGTCTCTATACTTCAATTTCGTAATAACCGTTTCAATATTTATAGTAATTCTTAAGAGGTTATAAAAACTTTGAGAAGTCAAAGAACTTCATTGAAGATATGGCGCTTGATGAAAAGTTCTGCAGGTATTCAATTCATTCAATGATGGGATAGATGCTGACTTTCGGCATACACAAAAGGTGTGTGAAGTTTTTTAGTTTGACCATCAGTTCGTATGAAATTCTTGACAGTTTGAATTCTGAGTTCAAACAGCAGACACAATTATAATTTGTGAGGATCATAATTTGTAACCTAAAGGTGAGAAGAGGAAGAAAGCATTGTTTACGGTGATTGCAGTACCACCAATCATTTGTTTATCTTTATATCATTCACTACCATTTCGACTTCCAACCAGATCATCTGTCAGATGGCGCACCGTGTACTATTCGAAATACGTAAATATACGTCATACGTCGTAACTTCTTTTTTTCACTATTCGCTATGAGCGCGATAGTACTGCCCTCATTTGGGAGGCTCTTCCTATGTTAAATCAAATGGAGTGTTTTAGTTACAGTGGCGGCCATGAACATAAAAGGAGGCTTTTTCCATAAGATTTACACGTAAAAGTGATAGTCAGCGCCAGCCCGCCCCACCATGACTGCGCTCATAGCGAATACACAAACATGCAGTTTTGAGGTTAAACGTTGTGACCTTCAGTACAAAGTTCCAATGTTTATTTTCCTACATTCCACATTATTTATAAAAAACTCGCGTAGATAATGAGCTCAGGGGCACGTCGAATATCACACTCGCAGCACGAATATATCAAGTGGAACTATCACACGTCGAGTAATTATTATGAAGGATTTTTATCAGTCGTATTCAGACACGGATGTCTATATTATAAGTATAACAATGAAATATGTGCATGCGCTATCAACTCCACTCCCATAGATAAAATACGCAGTAGTATTACAAGATTTCCAACATTTTTTACCATTTCATCGCCACCTTCTGCTCGGTAGGCTGGTTCCATCAACCGTTCATGTGATTATTCCGCTAGATATATTACACGTGTATACATATACTTACAGATGCACACATATTTGTAGCACGAAGTCAAATAGTTCGGAAGTACGGTGATTATAATGAAATTCGAACGCGAATTACGAGTATTATCGATCCAGAGTCATGTTGTATCTGGATATGTTGGTAATAAGAGCGCAACATTTCCACTCCAGGTAACGCAAAAAAGTTTCATTTTAACGTTGATCACTCATTTTTTGATCATCCAATAAATTATTTTCTGATTTTTGGTTCCTCAGTTATTAGGCTTTGAAGTTGATACCATTAATTCGGTACAATTATCAAATCATACTGGATATAAAGTTGCTGAAGGGGATGTGCTCGACGATAATAATCTGCGTGAGTGAGCAAACGATATAGAGTTGTAACTTCTCAATATCCTTGTGGAGTAAGTTGAAAAAAAAGTTTGTGTTTTCATTCCAGATAAATTGATTGATGGTTTAATAGCTAATGATTTACATGAATACTCTCATTTGTTAACTGGATATGTGAGATCAGCATCATTTCTTCATGAAATAGCAAAGCTTGTTCCCATTTTGAGAGAAAAAAATCCAAATCTTATCTTCTGTAAGTGTATTTGGATCTTATCTCGTAATTACATCTTATCAATCGGAACTTACATACTGATTGTATTTTTTTCTTACAGTATGCGATCCTGTTTTGGGTGACAATGGAAAATTATATGTCCCCGAAGAATTGGTGGAAATATATAAACATGAAATCGTCCCATTGGCAGATATTTTGACACCAAATCAATTTGAATTGGAGTAATTGAAATTGAACAATTGCATTGATGATCTTCATTACATCAAAATGAAAGAATATGAGTTAGGACTACAATAATGGTATTCTTCAATTTTCAGATTGTTAACAGATAACAAAATCACTACATTGGATGGAGCCAAGTCAGCAATTCAACAACTTCATCGACAAGGACCTAAAACAGTTGTTCTTTCATCAATTGAGTTAGACGATAAATTGATAGCCATGGTCAGCAACTCAGTTGGTAAGTGCTCAATCAGCTGATGGAATCTTACATTTTGAATTTTCATAATGCCAGTTCAAAGTATCATGGCAATGAAACGATTATCGCAATGAGATGAGATACATTTATGGTAATTCTTTATTTCATTCACAGATAAAGTTCTGAAAATAGAAATCCCAAAAATACCGATCACTTATACAGGGTCAGGTGATCTATTTTCATCACTGTTCCTTGCTCATTCAACTTTACAAGACAATGTAAAACTCGCTTTTGAGAAAACAGTCAACACATTATATGCGATTCTCTCAAATACTTTTGAATATGCTACAGGTATGAGGAAAAAGTCATACTGCATGGTGATCATTGCGATTATCATTATTTTCTTATCAAATTTATTGTCTTTTACAGCACATGGGGATCCTAAAGCTCAAGAATCTAGAAAGAGAGAATTGCGACTGATACAGAGTAAGAATATTATTGAGAATTCACCGACGAAACTCAAAGCAGAAATCATCCATTAGATATTTGGTTGAACAACAATTTACCTGACAATACATGTGTGACAATATTTCAAAGTAGGATGATATACCATATATAATTGTTACCAAAAAAGGGCTTTGCTGCAATCCTGCAATCCAATAAAATACAATAATCGTTGACAATTTGAATGTAATAAATGTACATCTTTGCTGTTGGATCCAGTCGTTGATATATGGATAAATTGTATATCTGTGAAATTGTTTTACTCTGAAAGATCACATAACCTCATATATGTAATAATGAAACGTTACCATCTACAAGTGGGTGTCATTCATACAAATTGAGATAGCGCGTATTGAAAAATGAAAAAATTGCAACTCAATGGGAATAAGAGAAAGAGACAGCGTTTATTGGTTGAGTTTGCGTGCGCATCGCACGGGTTATTGACGCGCATGCGCGCGAGCTATCAACGGAGAAGAGTTGTAATATAAAGAGAGCGGAGGAGGTCGATGGAAAGTGGCATAATCGCGGATGTGGATCGCCCAAGGAGAGCACACACATACACGCTCATGTATACAGTATACTTTACTGAGAGATCCTTTACCTTTCTTATGTAACCGCTCTCGCGTTCTTTCGTGTCTTCGACCGCGGTTTCTCGTGTGCGCCAGATGAATAACGTGCGCGATTGCTAAGTGCGGGGACACAGGAGGCGCATAAAATAAAATGAGTAGAATGCGATGGACATCTCTAACTTTTTTTTGTTTGAATGTTTCATTCTAGCAATGCGTTCACCCTGCACTTGAACATTCGCATGAACAACAAAAGTTATGTCATTGAACTTGACCCTGAAAACAATAAGTTCTATAAATATTCCTCTGTTCTTCTTGCATTGTTTGTCATCAGAAGACAATACACATGGACGAATCCATCTTCTTACAACTATGCTTTTAGAATGTTTAGGCGATCTGAGAATACTTGCTAGGAATGAAAGTAACATAAGAAGAAAAATGAAAATGACAATTTCCAACATTGTAGAATTCATGATGGCAACGAACGTTTTTTTATGAGATATGACACCATGGACACATGTATGTGTCGCCAAAAATTTTGCCATGGGCCATCATTGTTGTCCGAGGTTATTCAACGTACATAATATGAAGTTGAATGTCCTCTCAAGTTACGTGTATGTATCTGTTTTTTTGCACGTTCTTTCTATCACACCACCCATCTCATTTAAAGAAAAATCTTGTGAAGAGAAAGAGGGTAATTTTTTCTACATTCTATTTCGTTTGCAAAAAATGGCTCAGTTTCACGTCTACTGAAGTTTCTCCAATGAAAGATACGCGCGGAAGAGCAAAAACTGCAGGAAGGAGAGGATACTGTGAATCCGAACGGAGACACAAGTTCATATTGCAAACTAAATGTGGGACAATGTCCCGAAGTAACCTCCACCAAGGATGGACTCCTATCTCCAATACAACGACCGCGTGCGTCTTCACTCGTTACTTTTTTCATACATGTGTATATTATTACCCACAAATACAAATGTATACGTATATACCTTTCACATTGATGATTGGGTCGGTTAGTGCATGCCAACGTCACTTACACAACTGTAAAGTATCGTCTCCTGCGCCTTGTACGTACATATGCTTCCAATCTACTTTACCTTCATGTGCTGCTTCCTTCCACTCTCTTTTACCGATCGAGAGTGCAATTAATGTTGTTTTGGCCAATCGTTCCACTATAGTTGGAAATATAAATAAATTGTGTAGGTGTTAGAACGTAACAGGAATACACATACACTTACGGTCATTTGTAGACTGTTTTTTTTTCACAATAAACATTTTTTTCCTTATCCTTCTGAATTTTTTTGCAGACACGAGACGTAGCCCGAGGACGTTGGCGTGCGGGGTCGATGGCACCAACGTGTGAGAGAAGCAGGATGCGCAGAAAGAAGAGGAGGAATATATACAGCAGTTGACTGTGGAGGTTGTATTGGTTACGAGAGAGACTACCGTCGACTTCCCGTTTATCTGAACGTACAACTTCCAACAACAGAGCGAAAGAAAGGAAGAGAAAATGAGAAAAAAAAAGAAAAGGGAAAAGGGAAAGAATAGAGAAGAAACGGAGAGAGCGAGAGTCGAAGGTCGAGTTTGTTGAAGGATAAAGGCCGAAGAGCAAAATGGTAAATTCGTGTGTGTGTGTGTGTGTGTGTGTGTGTGTGTGTGTGAGGGTATTGCTGCATTCATTCTCGCTCATATATATACAAATTTTGATGAACGGTTAATCTGTTTCGATATTGCCAATTCTGATGAATATAACGTTATATAATCGTTCAAGGCCCTATACAAATGGTGCTTTTAAGTTATTAGATGTGAGGGTGCTTAAGAGACGTGGAAAAATTTGTAGGAATACGTAAATTTATGTATTTGGATAGAGTCATATATGCCTATCAAAAATGGCGTTATTTCACTCACTGGTAGTGAGTTTACACAAGTAGAAGCAAATAACATGGGGGTATCTTCTATTGCGATAATAATCCTATGTCCCTACCCATATGAAGGTGATTTATTCAGAGAGAATGCCACATTACAAATATAAAAATCAAAATGATATCCAATATTTTTGTTGTTAACGATTTTTTTTACTTTCTACATTTTCATATTTCAGTATAGTGCACTGCTCCAAGAATATTCCATTAACAATAGTTTACCGAGATATAATTGAAATTACTTTTTGCGTCTGATTGTTTGTGTCTATAAGTGTTTTCTCGTGCACTTAATATGAAAACGAATAGGTCAGTTACCGAGTGCTTAAGACTGTATAGAGCGATATAAAGTAGTTCACGGTGAAGGCGAGCACTACACGCCATGTTGAATCAGCCATCATCATCGTTACCACCTGCAGTATATAACCTTTATAGAAACTGAAAAGAACTTCACGTGAACATGACTAATGGTTGTGATAATTTTCAAAGATAATAATCTGTTGCCAGAATTTATGAGATTTCGAAACGTTGATAGATCATTTCAATCACCATTAGTGGCGCATTTCGATTTCAGGTACATCAATGCCAGAAAAAAAAGAAATTAGGATCGAGAGGTTATTGACCGCGCGCAAAATTCCAACGGCTGACTATTTTATATACAACGGTTCAATGATCCTTATAAAACTGTCCAATATTAAATCACACCATCAAGTATATATATGAAAGGAGACGTTATATGGTTGGGAAATATTTTATCGATGGTGTACCATCGGTATATCAACGATGGAACTCACTGTTGAGCAATTACCCAAGTTTCGTAATCACATATCAACATGACCTATCATTTAACTTGAAAAATACAATTGGTATGAATAAAATGTGTGAGAATTATATCAGATGATATAAATGATTATTGTTCTGTTTATAGCTGTAGACAACGTTGAAGAATCCAAACTAGTGGCTGTACAGTCGCGTCCTTGACAAGTTCTGCGAGTAGAAGTTGACCCTGACGTCAGGAGGGTCCCATAAGAGCTAGACTAAATCCAGGAACACGCGTCTCATCTCTTCTCTTCGATACATATACACAAATATACACTCACAAATTGTATGTGTTATACAGATCGTAGACCTGACTTTACGTGGAATTCATTTTTGAATTTGGATCCTATCTCCATGGTGGAGTTTTTGAATTCTTTTTTCGACCCAATCTTCTCTGACCGCAAACACGAAGGAAAAAAATACGGAAAAAAGTATCTAAAAAGTTGTCTTTCATATTACATCTCTCTTCTGTTCATTTCGATGATAATTTTTTTTCTTTGCAGGTATAGAAAAGTTGAACTTGTTCATCTCTATTCCTGTCGAATTTGCTTGATGACGAAAATTGTCAACGACGAAGGAATAGAAATATTCATTTCACTTGTAGAAATTCTCAAGAATGTTATTCGAATTTCTTCAGCCATATTGTAGATTCACATTGAAGCTCATCTTCACTTTTTTTCACGAAGTGCGAAATAATCCATTCAATCAATTAAATTTTTCCACTAATAAAAATTGAGAAGTTTCGATAATTCCATCAAATTTCTTATATTCACTAGAAAACATCTCAGAGGCAAAGGTGTGTTTATGTATATATTGCGCGTGGGAATGTAGTTCAATGACAGCGCAACCTTAACCCATAAGAGTTATCGCAGGCTTTTATTATGAATGAGAAAGTTGAACTCACAGAACGATGAACCTCACCAGAGTACACACATATGAAACACTCATGAACATGCATACGTATATATAACTTTAGTCGTCTTCGTAATGCAAAGACGTAAATCACGCGATGACGAGCCTGCAAGAATGTACATAAATATGATATGCACATGTTGGAGCTGCAGCGAGTGAGTTTTCAATTTTTCTTTTCACATTCATCCGTTGTCGCTGATTAAAAGTAGCACAATATCCAATCATGTGCGAAATATCATACTAAATTATCAAAATTGTAATAAAAATCATTACTGCTTCTTTCTGCAACGATTCTGTAATCAATTTTTTGTTATTAGATTGAAAAATACGTTGGTTGGATTATGATGTAAATTACGTGACGATACATCCCTAGTATTGAAGTGGAATGGTGTCGTTATTGCGATAAAGGTGTTCGTACGTATGAGGAAGCATAGTAAACTTAATGTATGAATGCATATACGTCATAGTAGACGTGGTCGCGTCAGTCGTATCGATAGTTGGAGAGTTGGTAGTCGGGTTTTATGTTGAACGAAAGTATCACGGTAAACAGTTTTGTTGTTCTGGGTCCCCGGGTTCACTGTACGCGCTTCCTCTTTCTCCGCTATTTTCTACACCACCCATATCAGTATGAATGATATCTATATATGAGTACACCTATATGTACGTGCAGTATATCTATACATATTTATTCCATGAGACTCTGAAAGTTTTATTAGCGGAAAAAAAGGAAATTGAACTTGGCGATTCATTCAACTATTAATTTCTATATGATGTTCTATAATGAAATTAGTTGATTTGGACAAATTTATCCGTCATGGAGCCGATTGCGAGATGATACAAAGTAAACTTATGTAATGTTGTACGAAAAGGTGTGATGGAAGATTGAATAATGAAAGCCTGATAATCGTGACACAAACTGATGATTCTATAAAAATTCTATAAAATTTCAAATTATTTTCTATCTTATTGATATGTGTACTTGAAATTCAATCGTTTTCGCTTCGATAACACAGTAAAAATTTTTTTGTTTCGGATAGAGAAAACTTATTTTTTAATTGACTAATTAATTAATCAATTAACGTTAACATGTGCATTCTTTTATACACATTATCATGTTATGAATTCGTTAGTGCGTTTAATTTATTTATTTTGTGTTTCTCTTTGCTACATTAAATTAGGCCAATTTGAATTTATTCGACAATGTATCACATCGTTGAATTGTTTTTTTTAACATTCTCGCATTCTTTACATGAACTTTTGTTGTATTCATTGTACTTTTAGGAGTCAATTCAATTTCATATCGAAGTCATATGTATATGCACTCAACTTCATATGTAATACACTCATGAATTGGTCTGGGTTATTATGAGCTTGTACGAAATGAGAGTGTGCAAAAAACCGTTATGTATTATATATACGAGACTTGTGGAAATATCTGCAGTCCAAGCATTCATTTGAATCGACTGCAAATTGCGAGTTCAAAATTTATTTTATCATTAACCGCATTGATTCAATTCTTGAACATCTATGATACACTAATTTACTTATTTAATTGGTGAATTCATCAATTTAATCGTTCATTCATGAGAATATAATTCGATTGCACATTGTCACATCCATTCAAATAGAATGCTAATAACTAACATGTATTGACACGGAGAAGAAAAATAAAACAAAAAGTACATTGCGTTTGAAAATAAAAGTGAGTTTGAATTTATTCATTTCTTTTTCTTTTACTGTTTTTGGAGGTCTATGACCTATTGATGAAAACGAGAAGGAAAAAAAAACTTGGAATAAAAGTTGAAACGTGGGAGAGTAGTTTTTTTTTCAAAAGTGTAAATTATAAACATGAAATGATGAATATCGATATCATTTGTCCAAACTAAAAATGTACACATTCCAAAAGTTGTGAATTCATTTGAATAATCTAAATTAGCATTTTACAAAATCGTATTGGAGGTTCCTATGTCAACTACAGTTCCATTTTGGGTTGTGATGGTCGAATTCAAAATCACCAAATAATATAATGAGAACAAAAATTGGTTTTGTGAACAACAACGGTAGACAATAATAGTAAGACATTTATCGCGTCTGGTATGTCGGCGAAGTGTTAGGAAGAGCGTCCCAGGTATAGCTAAGCAAAATTTGTCATGAGTTGATGGACTCTGAAACATTGCAAATTATTTCATCATATTCATTTAATTCATGAACGACGCATTATTTTATTAGTAATTTTTTCTTTTAAATTTCATTCATATTCTTAATATGCTTGCACTTTTATTTTGCATCCAACGCAGGTGAATAACCAGTGGCATCAACTGATTTATATGGATGCATCTACATTACTATTTTCTCCCGGAACAAAGTGCGAAAGAATATAAAACATCTTCCTCTCTGGGACACGAAGAAAAACGCGCTCGTCGATTCTTCTCTCCGTTGACGTTATACGTTCACATGTATATATATATATACACTCAATGTGTGTATATGTGGATGTACCAAGTCTTCGCTTGCACACCGGGGTGGCCCAGATTTCTTATGATGACTTCGCTTGAAAGAGAAACATCAACCAAACACATTATAAATATATATCTATACTAAATTCTGTGAGTGATGGAAAAGGTAAGAAGAAATGGAAGAGTAATTTATCATGAAATCATGTTAGATGTTGAATCCAACCTGAACGATAAAAAAAATAATTTTTCAGTTTGGTGTAACACAACCACTTGTCATTTTTTTTTCTGGTTTGAATTTCTTTTCATTACAAAATTTGTATGCATAAAAAAAGTTCAAATCCAAAAATTATCTCGCTAAATCTAATTTTTGTAACTAATTTTGAGAAAAATTACGTTCTCCCATGTCCTGTCACCGAATATTTCCACAATAGAAAGATATGCAAAAAGTTTCCTCGAAACGATTCAAATGACCATATCAAAATGTTTTTCTTCGTAGAATCAGATTAACCGTTAGATTTAACAACAGAATTCCCGATTTATCGAGTGAAAATAATAATATGATTGAATAACGGAGAAATATAGATAAGCGAAAATTCGAAATTGTTTCTTTGCATAAAAATATCAATCAAGTTTCTAGAGGCTTCGATCATACTATTTGGATCCCATAACATCATGTTGTTGGATTTGTTGCATTTTTTTTAAGAAAAAAATCAGCAGGGTATCGTTTTTAATCAAAAATGTATATGAAATACACATTACCTAAAAATTCAATCACACTCAAATGAATGTGTATGATAATTTCTCAGATTTTCCGCCTGATCATACGAGCATGATTTAATGACGAATTTATCAATGATATGAATCTCATATGAGTGAACAAATCAATAAATGAATTAATTAATCTAATGAATTGTCAAAATTGTTGATAAATATACGAATGTATTTATGTATATATAAATTTATGTAAACGTGTGTGACACGCGCGCACAACGTGGCAAATGCATGTCCATCCAGGAACTGCGATGCGTGACCTAGTGCCGTTGCAAGGCGTTCTACCTTCGAACTAGGTCTTTCACGTTCCCAACTAAGCGCAAGCGCGCATACTCTGTGTTTATGTATATATATTTATTTATTGAAGAAGCGGGAGGGGACCCCGCCGCGCTTTCATTGCAGTTTTACTTAGCACAACAGGCTGATCATTAATAGATTGTCTACAAGGAAATATAAAAGGAAGGAATGAAAGGTCATTCGCCTCATGTACTTATGTTATTTATTGCTCTCATTCTAACAGAGAAATATCGCTGTGGATTTCGCTTAAAACGAGTGGCAGCTCTTCCGAGTCTCATTCACTTACTATTTTGCAAAGAACTGACAATCAGTAATTTTTTCTTTAATTTTGTAGAACGTGATGAATGAAATTTTCTCGAAATTATTTTATTTCGTAAGTGTTATTTCAATTGGCTTGAATGATATCATCGATAGAAATCGACTGATTGAGTTGAAACCTATTGCGATTGATTGGGTTCTAAATCCGCCATGGTGTATTCTAGAATGAAAGAATAAAACTGCGCGTCACATTTTATTTTTCCAATATAAAATATGAGCGAAAATACAATCTTGAATACGAAGCAAAAATACTGTGTCAGAAACAAATCACACTGATAAAATTTTTCAATGTTCAAAATTTTATTTCATCCATATTTGTTATTTTATGTTCAAAAAATGAAACTGGAAAGACAATGAAACCAAAAAATGATTCAGCGGTGAAAAAAGGTTTGATTGAAAAAGGAAAGGAATTTTTTTTCTTCTTCAAATTACTCTTTTTTTTTTTGATTCGGTAATTTCCGTTAGGATTAGATCCGGGCGGTTGTGCGTGTGGTTACGTAAGGGCACCATCGACCCATATTTAACGGTTTCCACACAACCACCGCTATAATAGCCTCCAATTTGTTTACGATTGTCTACGCAAGAATATCTGTGTGCATGTTATATTATTTTATTTCGTTGTGTTGGGTTTATGAGTTGGCAGAGCGACATGTGATATTCTTCATACGTTAGTTGTATGTGTATGTTGGTGAATGTGTTTGTATATATGCGAGACCAGGGTCAATGCCTCGTATACGGAGCAGTACTTGTCGACTTTCCGTATTAAGTGAGATAGGAGATTTCTGCGTCACCTGATGATATTCGTGACCGTGCGTGGATATATAGTCGGGTAATAAAAACGAATGTGTCACGATGAATTTCCTTTTCAAACGGATTATCATTGATGTATGTATACACATACATATACCTGAAAAAAATGCATTTTTGTGACCGCACTGATATTTGTTACAACACTTTCGGTTTAAATCCATCGCGAAATTGTCTATGTTTGGATTACTACCGATTATTTTTCTATTAACTACTATTCATACTCACGATGTCGTTTGGCTATGGCACTACCAGATGAACAATTCGACGAGCTACAGAATTCATAACCCATTGAGTATGTTTTGTGATATAATTGAAGGATGATAAGGTTATGATAGGTTCCTTTGATGACGTTCGTGGTATTTAGAGAAAAATTTGATTACCATACAGTTCCTGATGAACATTCTTGATAGTCATGATTGGGAATTTCCATATGTCTGACCCATTTCATTATTTAGAGTTTGCATCCAATTCATGGGGATGATGCAGTGATACACTAAAACACAGATGGAAAATTTCATTTGTAATATCTTGATATTTTATTGGATCAATAAAATAATTAACGATTCATTGAATATACAAACCTTTTCATGTTGTGTTACTCCATGATGAATTTGCAAAATCATGGCGAATTATTCTCATAATTACTTCATTGCAATAAAAATTTAATATTTCAATTAATTATGGTTAAATAATTACAATGAAATTTTATTCATTGGATTCTTCATCACATTCTCAATCAGGCGATTGTTGCATGCGCAGAACACATAAGCAATCATGCACACATATGCATACATAAGCCTTTCGATGTGGTTCCATCATCACCGATCGAGTCCTCGTTGCGTCGGCTTTCGTTGGCACGTGACCATGTCTTGCGGTTTGCGATTTGCCGAATGCGTCTCTCATATAATACTCACGCTTGGTTTAGAACGGCGCGCAGAAGCAGAGCGGTCGACGACCTTCTGTAAAAAAGAAGAGAATGATATATAGATATATACTTTTACGCATCGTGTGCCACTTCACGTCTGACATTCTCATTTCGAGTGACCACTCATAAGCTATAACACACAAACATCAGTCTATGGACAAGTCATACTGAGTCTTTTGTCATTGATGTCACTCATCTCAACCTAAGAGATAAAGATGAAACAATTGATCAAAGTCTATCTCAAATTATATTGTATAATATACGACAGTTATATACATTCTGAAGCATGTGAATGAAAAGCATGTTGTATCTGATGGGGGGAAACCCACCACAGTCAACATTGTATTTCGAATCGAAGGGCCATGACGAACAAGATATGGTTGCTGCCGACATAACTTCCTATCCACAGCGCTATTATCTACGGATCCTTTTTTTCCTGTTCACAGTTCTGAAAGAGGGAAAAAGGAATAGTGAAATAAAAGAAAAATCCAATGGTGAAGAGATCCTGGATTCCCTTTCCATTATTTTTTGAAGGGGTCGCGTTTTCTCGCATAGTCACCGATCAAGAATAAAACATCCAGGTTAGTTCTCTTTTGTTAAATCATTTGTTTGTGATAGAGTTTTGTTTCAAGTTTTATGCCCGAAGATTTAGGAAAGTGGATCGAAAGAAGTTTTTCATGATTTCCTTTCGAATGTAGTGGAAAAAGTGATCAAGGATGAGTATTGTTTATTACCATGAATAGGTTAAGTTGATTGGCGTGGAGAATTGTCGATTTTTTATCGAACTCATGCAGATAAAAAACGTGTTCCTCCAGTTGTTGGTCTGCCAACCTGTCTATCTGTATTTGATATCTGCTACGTGTTTTGAGATTGACTGAAGCAAAAAAGTATTACGTTTTCAGTTTGGATGTCTTGGATTTATAAATGGATTTTTAATTAAAAAAAAATGGTGATGAGATTTAGGTTTTTCTCTATTTCACTCATTCCGAATTGTGATGAGATCCGCGATGATATCTTATAGAATTCACATCCGATACTGAGGAAATGGTAGTTGTTTTTATATTGTGCTTCGATATTCCCCATTTCATATTCTGATCTCTCGTTTGTTCCAGAAATTACATCGCGATATTGCTTAGATGTACTTTTACGATCAATAATCCCAATGGAAATCACCAAAGCATCATCGACATTTGTCAGGGTTTTTTTTTTGGTTTTCTTCACGCACTATGAGAACATTATTCGAAGTTCCCCAAATTTTAGAATCCAATTCGAATGACCTGAACTATTTCATTCATTATCAAGATAGTTTCGCGGTACTGAAAAAAATTTCTTCCCAAAAACTTTTCACCTCTTTCATGAATCACCAGAATCGTCCGATGGATTTTTCAAAAACATAGGATAAGAGTAAGTATTGTGTAGAAATAGATAAATACGATGAAGAAGAAAGATGAACGTCCTTCTTGTGGGCGGAAATAGCCCGGAAGTTGCGAGCATAACATGACGGAGACAAGGCGTGCGCGTGTGCACATATATCACGAAAAAAAAGAGTCATAATATGGTTTCGCTCAAGAAGTCGCATGTTTGTCTTCACCATCATGATCATCATAATAATCATCCTCGTGTATGTCGATGTAGGTGAAGTAGTTTTCTAATGATTGCAGTTGCAGCTCACACGATATCTCCCTAATGTACCTGACAACATAATGACAAACACGACAGGGGCATCTACAAAATAAAAAAATACAAATGTTGGTGGACGCAGTAAGACGCAAGAGATAACAAGAGAACGAGAGTTCATACTTAACCTCCAATTCGCACATATATATATAGTGTAACTCTCAGAAAAGCAACGAATGAGCGAATTAACAGAGGGAAGAAAGGAAGAACGATAGAGAGAACGAGGAATGGAGACTTGAGTCAACCGAGAATGAAGAGAAGGACGAGCACGTTCAGGAGAGTTAAGTTGTATATGAGGCAAGTTGCGAGTGAGCGTAAAGTAAACTAGTGCACCGACCTGGTGGGCACGCAACCGCGATGTAAGAGTATTTTCAAGGGTTAATGAACTGACTGTGTGCAATTTAAAATCAACGCCATCTGTTAATGCTACTACACAACACCGTGTGTCTTACTTCGTGACCATGAATTGGCGCGCGTACGTCCATGTTGATTATTTTCCTACTTTTTATTTATTCTTTTCCACTTACATCTTCGGGGAAGTGCTATTTATTTTTTCTTTTCTCTTTTCATGAATCTAATCTTCTATGTCCATTTCGATATTAACGCCTTCGTATTCCTCATTCCTTCATGACTATATACAAACAATATACAGTTAACTATGAATGTCTTCTCCCTTTCTTTACGTAGCAAACACTGAAAGTGAAGCAGTAAAGATAAAAAAGGGTGGCTATGAATGGTATTTAACGGAAATTACATACCAAAAGGTAAATGAACTTTGTTCTTGTTGCATGAAGTATTGTTATTTACTGATAATCTCAATAATTTTAATTGTCAGTATAGTATTGTAGTCAACATCGAAATTTTGAGGTAGTGCAACAACATGGAGGAAAAATGCGTAGATGGAGATTGGGAAGGAAGGAGCGATGAAAATCAATAAATCTGAAGGTAAAGGTAAAATGCTTTTGTTTGTACATGTTTACATGTGCACATATGTTAGAAATATTAGGTTGTCGGGCAAAGAAAGGCATCTAATGCCAAGTTAGTAAGTAGTGCAAGCGTAAGAGTGCTTCGCGAGGTCAGTAACCACACTCGTTGGCGCTCCGTTCCGTTCCGGTTACCCGCCGGCAACTTCACGGCCAATCGGGGGAGGGACATGTGTATATGTATATATTTTATATAAACGATTACCAATAGTTTATTGTACCTCAGCAACGTATCGGGATAGATATAATATATGTAAAAATAATTTTTATATGAAGAATCATCACGCAGATCAGCATATAAACGCTCGCACACCAATCATGAATCTGTTAACGGTTATTTTATATTATCTATCATTGATATATAATTATAACGTCACTGAATGAAATAATTTTCATTCCTAACATTTTTGATAATCATGACGAAGTTCAGTGCAGATGAATTGTATTCATTTTTTGATTAATAAAATTTGTGAAATGTCCTCTCCATGATGTTTTTATCATTTTTCCTTGACTATCAAAACGAGTGATATGACTGCCCGCAGCATGATGAAACCCTCATGTTGTTATTTAATTGCATATCATTGTTTAGTGTTTAGGGCGATGTAACTATGGGTGAAGATAATTATATTGGCTAAATGTCAAACTGTGAACAACAACGGTACGGCGAATAATTTTTGCTTATTAATATTATTTCTTTTGTTAATGGAGGTTATGGATGAATTTCGCGACAGCTGCACGAA
This sequence comes from Meteorus sp. PSUC_FEM 10030008, assembly GCA_018881525.1. NCBI lineage: Eukaryota > Metazoa > Arthropoda > Insecta > Hymenoptera > Braconidae > Meteorus > Meteorus sp. PSUC_FEM 10030008. The sequence goes on from JABMBR010004173.1 coordinate 19,093, forward strand.
TCGGGTGACTTCGATGACCGCATGCAACATGTTCATGTTTGAAATAAATTTAGAGAATTGTGTTTTTGCAACTAACTTCATGTCATATTAATATAATAATTACTAATTCGATTCAATTTTTGTTTATTTTCCATCAGTATATTCATTTTGTTGTAATTGGAGATTTTGTAAGTGATAAGTAGTGAGAGATGAATAGTCAGACATTGAATGATGACAATGCTGCCAATTATTCGTTAGCGAAAAAAAAATTCTTATTTGCTCAAATCATTCTGATTGCTCAATATCACCTTGACGTCTTTCGTTTTCTCTTGTCCAATGTTTCGTGAATCTAATTTAAAGTTCAAATTCTCACATTACATCATCATATCATACGGAGAGTAAGACTTTACGTGTATACACTTATGTATATCGATAATATGCATATATATATGTATATACTGCAAGCAAGAACTAAAAACCTTACCCAAATGAAATCGAGTGTTAAATACAAGATTCTCCTGTGGCTCAACAAGCGGTGACGGCCCATGACGAGCGATATATACCGATATGATCAAGGCTACTAAAAATGTCTACAAGATCCAATGTGACTGTACAAACGCGTCGAACTGAGGAGAAACCGCCAGAGAAAGGGTGGACGGCAAATAAATAAAAACGGAATGACGACAGAAGGGAGAGGAAAAAAAATCTGGAGAAAATGAAGATGATATAAAAAAACTGTGACGATAAAAGAAAAGAAACGTTCGTATTCTTTTTCTTATCGACGACGTGTAACGCTCGTATTTTCGGAGGTCAGTAACCAGCGAGTTGACGCAGAGAGTGAGACGAAAGAGCCCGAAGTACCGTTGCTACCGCTGCGAGGCATAAGGAATCGGGTCCTCTATCCAATCATCGTATGTATATACCTATACACCAGAGTATAATCTGAACGCGCACGCGGCTGCCGCGTTGAGCATGCTCGAACCTTACCCCCCACTATTTACAGCGTACGGACCCCTCGGGAATGCCGAGTTGAGCCGAACATACTTGGCGCTTGGGTCTCTCTTCATAGTGGGGGGCGCTCCACACAACTGTCGGCGTTCCAAGTTGAAGAGACGCGGAAAACTTCTTCTTCTACTTCTTCTTCGTTATACGAAGAATTTATCGTCATTTAGCCGTTATTTTTCTTACAGTTGTGGAAAGATAGAACTAATTACCTGATAAATGTACGATGATATACCCTTAATGATTGATTTGAATATTTGAATGAATAATAAATAAGATGGGACATTTTCTGGTAAAACTAAAAAAAAAATTTTCTCGATGAAAGCCCTCTCCTTTGAATTTGTCCGTACAAACTTCGCCCTTGAAAATAAAGAAAGGACAATTATTGATGTTTATTATCAATCTTAATATGATGACCAAGTTTTGATTCAGTATTGACGTAGGTAAAATTTCGCATTGAGAAATAAATTGTAAAATGCCTGGGTGGGAATTCAGTAGGCGCGAAGTACAAGGTGGAATAAGCTACGGATATAAGGAACGAAGAGGACATAATGTGAGAGACGCGTGTGTGCAAGAACGGGCCTCACGTTTAGTTATATACACATACAGCAACGTTGCTTCTTAGAGACCCTCTACTTCTTTACTCTTCTGTTGTATAAACGTATAGCATTGAGCGCCTCTTCTCCTTCTACTTCAAGTCCATTCGCGTTTCCCCCCTTGGTGTATGTTGTTGTTCAACCAACCACTAACGTCGCTTAATGTTTCCCGCGGGGCCTGCCTCCCTATACCTATACTCACCTTCTGAGCGTCAGTACGTACCACGCGGCATTGCACGGAACAACCGTTCATTAAAGGTGCGTCTTATATATGACCAATACAGCAAAACCCCCGTGGTTGATATAATTCATATTGGCGAACGGGTGTGACATGAAATATTTTTTGGAGACTCTGACAGAAATTTCAACAACTATAAATAATTACTATGTTTAGTTGAATTGAATGAATCAATTCATCAATTTAATTTTGATGTTAAACTCATGAACTTCAGTTGTTAATTGTTATTTATTTATTTATTTATTTATTTAATTAATTGGTTCGGTGGTGAATGTGAAAAAGTGATTCAACTTTGTAGCATAGAAGTTTATCTATCAGAATTCTTATAGTTATTTCAATACTTTTTTACGATTAATCTGTGAAAGTGGTGGGGGATACAGAGGATTTTTCGGATTATGAAACGTGATTTTTTTTTCGTTGAGAACTTTTGGAATACTCATTTCTAAGACAGACTGGAACTGTTTGGTATCTGTTCATTTTTTCCGTTTTTGCTGTTTAATTCTGCGTTCGCTCGTTTTTGGAACTCGAAATATTGAACAGCAGTGTGGCAAAGGAGATGACAGTTTGGTTGGGTGTATTTTGACAGCGCGAGAGAGAAAGAGAGGGAAAGATAGTCGAAGACAAATTGTCATCAGGACAAAACAATATTCAGGTGAGTGAAATAATTCTTCTGTGAATTTTGCATTTAATTGGGTATGGATGATAGAATATCGAGATTCGCGAATATATGAATTGAAATCCGCAATCATTCGAGAATTTTCTTGAACTATTTCCGATCGTTTGTTCGTTTCACTGTCACACGCAACCTAGAAATACGTAGTACAATTGAATTAATATTTAACATTCATTTATAGTTGTGGCGAATACACGTTTGTATTCGCATTCTGTTTACTCATGTTGCCGTGTTGTACGTTCGTTCATTCCTTCTAAAATTCATTTTCGGTGTTTCACGAATCATGTGTTATTCATTACAATAAGAAATTCGGAGAATCGTACAGGCATGGCGTGATGTTTACATTGCATTCTATTCCTCTTTTATTGCGTTTTCCTTATGCAATGTTTACATCATGTTGTGGAGCAAGCTCCATTCTCATTCTCGGCGTCACTAAAAACAATTGATAAATCTGATTATTCGACGAATTTTCATGATTTTATGAGCAAAGACCCTGTTAATAAGAAAATACGTTTTTTTTTCCGGTCATAAAGTTTCTTCTGTTTGCAATAAAATCGACAAAATATTCACTATTTTGTTCGTTCTAGCGAACGCCCACTCAAGGTCATCGCGTAATACACTGAAGACGCTCTCGCTTCTCAGTGTACTGATGATGACAGTATAGCTATATAACAGATAAAGCACGCTCGTTTTGTCGTTACTCGTGAGTTCGCAACGAAGGTCAAAAAGACGATGTTGAAAGTGTCGTTTGCAAACCTTAAAAAAGAAACACACGCATGAACATGTAACGCACAAATTCGTAACTTATTAAAATTTTATTTTCATTTTTTGCCTTACATGTATGGTAGTACTTCGAATTTGTGAATTAGTATTTGTGTACGTGCGTGTGTGTGTGTGTGTGTGTGTTTGTGTGTCGACATCGAGGGAGAGAGTGAAAAAAAACCTGTGGATAGGCCCATGCTTATTTCATCCATTGCCAAATTTTGTCCTTGAGTTTCGTTATAACATAATAGATTCAAATTTTTCAAGGACTAACTTATAAATTTATGGTCTGACTCCATACATAAAAATATCACTATGTAATGAAATTATCTTGCAAAATAATTGGTTACAAGAATGAGAATTCTACAAAATAGTTAATATATAAAACATTATATAATTTCATTACCACGAATTGAATTTGAACAACACAAGAGAAAAAATGTTCATTTAAGTATAGATTCTAATCATTTTCATTTCAATTAGCAGTTATGGGTAGTTAATGTATATCAAAACCAATCTACAAGATAAAAAATAATTTTCCCCCATTTTTTCTTATTTCACTGATTTAATTCAACATTCAGCTATGCACGAGAAATATTCCCATAACGGTAAAACAAATAAATAATAAATTTCTTCCATTCTTTCTACACATCATCACAATCTTCTGATTTTATTTACATATAATAAACAAATCAATATAAAAAGATCGTTCCAACGAAGTAATGAATAATCAAACAGATTCGATTGATTATCATTCAACCTGTAAACTCTTCAACTGCCCCTTTATTTTTTTCAAATAATATACAAATAGATACACAGATAGTTGGGGGAGAATTTGTTGTATACGGTTATAACAAACGTGAGAGAGGACTACTCAACAGAAACGATAGTGTACAGTGATATAAATAAGAGTGAGGGAGATAGAAAGAGAAAAATGTAGACTCACGACCGCGTGACTCGGAATTCTTTGTGGGTTCACAAACCTGTTACGAAGTACTTTATTTTCTATGGTGGTATATATACAATGATCACCATGAAAGAGAGGAAGAGAAATATGAATAAACGAAGAGAAATAAAATTTATAGAAAGAGAGAGGAGGAATCGATATATGAAAGAACAAGAATTATTGAGACATAGAAATTTGTATAAATATAAATATATTTCAAGAAATATATACATGTATATATATGTGGGTTCAAGGGGGGACCGTTAAACTCATGTATTTCCTAATATGACATAACGGTGTACCGTTGAACTCTCTCTCTCTCTCTCCCTCTCTCTTCTCTTCCTTCTTCCTCTTTCTCTTTCCCTCTCGAAAGAAAACGACGTCGATGAGTCGAAGATGACGGTGAAGGAGACTCACAAAAAAAGAAGAATATGAAATAAAATAGGATGAAAAAAAAATTTGAAGAAAAAAAAATTGATGTTGAGAGAAAAACGTTCTATTGGATTTTGTGTTTTGCGTTCGAACGGAACATTATTGTCTGTGTAGTAGTGTTGAAAGATGGAATATATCAACGGCGCAACGAGAGTTCTATGCCCTACAACGGGACTTTGTCGGAATATGAAAGGGAAAGAAAAAAAATATGAGAAATACTATTTTTCTTTCGGTTCTTTTCTCTTGTATTTCCCCTTTTCGATGTGGTTTCTTCTGTTGTTTGAGACTTTGGTTATGGACTGATGTGGTTTGGTATAGTGGAGTAACTTGGGTTTATTTCAAGGTTTTATTGGTTATGTTGGGTTATTTATTCAGAGTTGTCGTTCATTTGTGAGTGATGAAATGCGATAGAATTCATGATGATTATTATTTTGGTGATATCAGAGCAAATAAACATTGGGGAGTTTTTTGTTTTCAAGGTTATCTGAAACTTTACTCGAAACAAATGAACAATTTTCATTCAACAGTTTTTTCAGTACAGATTCGACACTGTACAAAGTTGGAGTTTCATGTTTGAGGTTATCACTCACTCATTTTCTTCATGATAATACTTGATGACTTGTGAATTTGAGATAATATGACATCAATGATGAATTACATGAAAGTTTTAAGGTGAAAAATGAGAATATTCAACTTCATAATTTTCTTATTCAATCGCTCCATCCCCCCAACCAAATTATTGATAGACAAATAGAAATAATAATAATGAAATTGATATAAATCATAATGAGCTGTACAAAAGTGCCAGGATATGAGATTTGGAAAACGAAAGGGTTATAACGGGAATAAATATAAATACAAGAAAAGACGGAAGTTCAACGTATTCTTATTGTTATATATAAAATATAGATATAGATGCCCGGATATCAATTGTATTCTTGTAATTTACCAGCTGTTCACAATGCTTTCGCACAATCCAAAAATATCAATGAAAATCAAATAAATTGAAAGAAAAATATTTTAGCGGTTTTCTTCTTCAATAAAAAACAATTCAGATTTCCTATTCTCAATGACAATGTCAAATTCAATTACATCATGACGTCTCTATATCAAATGTGATAAATGATGTGAATAAAAAAAAGAAAAAACCAGACAAGTCAAGTGTAAATGAGTGGGAGTCGTAAAACAATTGGAGAGGGGATGTCGTTTTTATTGGAGCGGTCATTGAACTCTTTCCAAGGAGACACAAATCGAAAGGATCGTTGCCGCCCACACATATTAACACATTGAAAAAATATTCTTAAACAGGATTGGGAAAAAAAAATCAAATGAAATTTTCAATTTTTCGTTATTATTATTTATATGAAAAAATTTGTGATGTAGCCATTTATTTTTTAAACGAAAACTCATAGCCTACATTTTATATAAAGTTTAATAGACATATTTAAACGTGTTTGTATGTGTGTAAATATGTTGATGGGAGGGAGGAGTGATAGTGCAAAAGTACCGTAATAGTATTTTCTGTGCGAAAATGGCGCACTGGCCTGAGAGTTGTGGCGGTGCGCAATTCTCCTCTGGTGATATATACCGACGAAATCGTAAAGTATTACGAGCTACCGTAATGATGACCGTAAATCTATGGCGTGTCACGGTGGTGAACGATGCTTGCTACTACTTTGTATATATATATTGGCATTTATGTTAGATATATCAATATTAGTTGACCTCTAACGTGTTGATAAGTATTGATATTTTTTTCCTGCACAAATTTATGAGATTTTGAATGAAAATTGAATTTCCTATGATTTATTCCGATTGATTTTGATTGAGTTTATAGTTATTAACAATTTATTTTGTATGGGGATGAAAAAATTGATTGAGTTTTATATATTGAGTTGCTTTCATTTTCATTACATTTTGTATTAGAGATTTGGTTACTCATCATTACTGTTACTTTCAGCTGATAAATTCGATTTGAATCATCGCTAAATGAATCATTTCACAATATTGATTTTCTTAAATTTATTCAAAATTGTAACAATGAACAGAATTTATTTCATCACATTGCAATACGCCCAGTGCAAAAATAATATTTTTGTTTAAAACTCTGAAAAATCCCACTATTTTTATCACCCAATTGATTGTGATCCACACAAAACAATAAAATTGTCAAATTTTATATATCAGAAGAATCAATTCAGAATTTAAGGAAATCCAAGGAAAATTTTCTCTTCGCTGAAAAGTCCTTTCAATCAATCAACATTAAAAATCTCAACCTCCATTTCCACAAAGTCAAAAAAATCCAACTGAAATTTGTCATAAATCATGAAGATTATTCTCACAATCCGTCACATCTTAAAAGATACATCAGAACGAATTGAATGTTTTCAGTGTTAATGAATGATGACAGTAAAATAGAAAAGAATTCAAACAAATACATGAAGTTTAATGCAATGTCATAGACAAAGTAGTGAGTGGGTATAAAAGCAACGAATATATTACCAATAGAATAGTTGTGGCGCGTTGCAATGTATGGTGATGCCCCGTGATGCCGATGTGTATTTGTAGTGGTACATATATACGTGCACGAAGTGATGGTAGTAGATGGTTGTGGTAGTGAGAACGTACCTCGGCCGACCACGAAGTCAACGACCGTTCTACATTGACGCGTTGCACGGAGCGAGTTGAGTAAAGTCACGGCCAGCCGTCAGCCGTGAGATTCCATCCTTCTCCTTTCTCTCGTCGACACTACACCACGCTTTATCCTCTTCCTCACTCTGTCTCCTGCAAATATATATATATATA